>JBAMYA010047522.1:0-10356 GCA_037176975.1 Arrhamphus sclerolepis
AGGCTTGCAAGTTATCAACCCTGGAGTGTTGGGGGGGTGGGGAAAAAAAAGGAAAAAGTGCCAGGCCCCACCCCCCCCCCCCCCCCCCCACACACACACACACACACACAAACACACACACACACAAAACCCATGTAAACTAGAAAATATTCCCACTAGCTCACTTTACCTCTGAGTCACTATTTGACGGGATTAGCACACCAAAGATTTAATTTGCATTACCCCCCTCACCCCCATCCCCCACCCCTCCCTCCCGAAACACACACACACACACACACACACTCATACACACACAAGCACGCACGCTCAGCGTTTCTCCTTTTACATTAGCCAACCAAATCCAAATCAATATCCCACTTACTATTTCTCTTGGTTGCTGAGCCAAAATGGCGAAGGTAGACACACGATCACACAAGCATTTTGTATGGGATGCATCTGTGAGCACCGTTTTGCATCCCTTTGTGGACCAGGCTCCCCAAGAATCGTTCCTGCAAAGGAGGAGGCAGAGGAGGCGGTTAGGCGCTCAGTTCCACCGGCGACACGAACGACCACCTCACAACACTCCTCCACATCGCTTCGGTTGTTTTTTTTGTTTTTTTTCTATTCAGCTACTCATACGGACAGACAGATGTCGAGTCGCTATGAAGGAGGCAAAAAAAGGAGAGGGAGAAAAAAAAGCGAACAAATCGACACGGTTCCTGAGAAGCTACGAGCGGCATTTCATCTGGAGCAGATAGAGAGGCAGAGACACGGAGGAGGAAGAGGAGGAGGGGGAGGAGGAGGAGGAGGAGGAGGAGGAGGAGGAGGGAGGGAGGGAGGGAGGGGGGAGGACGCACGGAGCTGTCCGAGCACACCGGTTCTGATTGATTCGCAACACGCAGATAAATACCAAGCAGCATCCTGGTATCAAGACTCAGTCATTCCCTCATCCACTTGTACCTGCCATGAAAGCGTCTTTAATTACCTGCACGTTTATTCCTGTTGATTTTTTTCAAACCCAAACGTCTGCTTTCCCGGTCTTCCTTTCAATGCCCCTGTTATCCTCCCTTTTCTGTCCGCTTGAATCCCCCCCACCACTTCCCTCCCTGTTTTAATTAGCAGCTTTTGAATGCTTCCTTAGGGGGATTTTCACCCTGGAAACGGCGGACAGCATCAGATTGATACTCTCCACCGGTGTGTGTGTGTGTGTGTGTGTAGGTGTGTGTGTGTGTGTTGGAGGGCAGGCTGATCCAAAGGAAAACACGAGCGTGCTGTCGCAGGATCTGCTCAGTCGGCTTCAGCTCAAACCTCGCGCTAGGAATAAGGGATGCTTTTTGAACATTCCTGAAAACCATCCTACACGAAAGTTGTCGCTCCTCGAAGCCAAGCGTTCAGCAGAGAGACCACTGCAGAAGCCATCCCACCCCGGAGAGACACTGCGAATGGTTGCAACCAGTCCCCTTTTCAAAAGGGGCATGAAACAAGAGTGATTTTTGTTTTTATTTATCAATTTAATTATGTATGCATTTTGCTCTTCCTCCCTTTCTTTGTTTCGCATACTTTGCCATTGACTTTTGTCATAATCAATGTATATATATGTGTGTGTATGTATGTATAAATCTTGACTGATGAAGCATCCCACATGAACACTTTGCTGACTAAAGCTGAACATGTCAGTGAGAACACAGTCACTGTCACATTTAGACAGGAGTAAAGCAAAAACACCTGTGGGGGGTTAGAGTGCAGGCCCCTGACTCCATTCTCTCCTCAGCACCCTTATCCTTTCATGACAAAGGCAAAACAAGATGCATGCCACTGATTTCGGACAATAAAGAGAATATTGCCTGTTGATTTGTGTGAGCAGCGCTCTGCAAGCCAATCCTGCTGTGTCATTTGATCAATATGGCAGAGTATTTATTCTTCCTGGGAGGAACCTTGAAGCCAGTTGCAAATTTCCAAGGAGGGTCAACTCCTGCTCTGGGCTGCAGAGCAATAAAGCCATAAATGAACACACACATATGCCATATTTTCCACTACTGTGTGTATTCTTAAATAAATTGTTGCTGCTTTACTATGTTAGGAACTAACTGATGATTTTAAGACAGATATAGAAAAAGTCAGTAGGTTTTACTGTTAGCCTGACACTTAGACATTAGTCAGAATAGAAACATACACTGTAAAAACTAACTAAATGTGACAAAAGCTATTCCGTTAATAATGCTTTTTGTTATAATGCTACTTCATACTCAGAATTGTCAAATTCAGATGGAAAACCTCTGCAGGGAAATATGACAGAATAGTGACTGTGATGCAGCCTTGTTTTGATCACTTCTGGTTGAATCCTCCACACCTCTGGTGAGGATTCAATCCTCAACACGATCTGTTGCTAACTTTTGACCTGCAAGATGATTGGCTCCCCTTTTGTGCCATGGGGAGAAGCTGGCAGGAGAACAGTCGCTGACTACGGTTTTCTTTACGCCCCTTTTGATGTATTGTATGACCTTATCAAGGCTTAGTGGCCCTAAAGTATAAAATACCCCCCCCCCCCAGGAGAAAGTGTCAGTGTTGATGTTTGCCACAGTTAGACGAGACTGACAGCATGACATTCATGTCACTTGCTGGCCACTTTCTATGCAGTGATGAAATGATCTATATATGTGTACATGTATGTGGCTATATCTATATATATATATATATATATGTATACACACATATGTGTGTGTATGTAGATAGATAGACTTTCCACTCTCTAGCCTTTTCAGATCTTATGAGTCAAAGTAGCCTTAAACCACACCTCCAAACCCATCTTATTAAATTAACTACAGGTGTGGAAACGACTGATTCTAGTCAACCTTTATTTAAATAATCTATTGGTTTCACACAATTTTTCCAGCAATGTGAATGTTTGATGGATGTGTTTAATAAATATGTGAAATATTATAATTTCTAAATGATCGAACTAAGCAGCGGTCTTGAAGTCTGTTCTGTGCTCATATGTCAGGCATGATGTGAGTATTGTCCATCTTATACTGGATTGCAGGCAAAAACCTTTCTGAATTCTTTTCATGCCCACAACAGATTATCCAGAGTCTGAGAAGAGGGCTTGAAGAGTGCTTCTGGCTATACTCTTTGAGAATTAAAAAAAAAAAAAAAAACAGGCAGAGGGGGGCAGGGAGGTGGTGGAAATTAACAAAAAATCATCTCATCCATCCTGGATTTCTTGATGAAAGGTATTTCATTATTAGCTTGTGGGCTAGTTTGTTAATTAAATGAGGAGGTAAAAAAGCTTGCAAGTAAATGCCATTGTAGAGGAAAAGTCTTTTAACTTTGAGTCAGACATTCTCCCAAAATGTGGCAGACAATTAAGAAAACCTGGTGGGCCACTGTGCTTATCATCACTTCAGTTCACTGACCTTTAGTGCTTTAAATGCTTTTTTTCATTGAACTGCATATTGTCTGATTAGCAGCACAACATCCAAATAGGTATGTTGTAAACTGTTTTTCCCTGCAACAGGGCAGTGCCTGAATAACTATCACCCTTTTTTTCTCTCGTGGATGTATGTCTAGTCCATAAATGTTAGATCAGGGTAAACTAACAAACTCCCAAACAGGTACATGTGCTTTGTCATTACAGCTGCCCCTTAATATTGTGTAGGTATATTGGTACATTATTGTATCTTCCTGCTTATTTCTCGGAAAGACCAGTTCTGCTCTAGCAGTGACATGAATGTACCTTTATGATCTGTTACAAAATTAGTCTTGTAGGAAACATTAACACCCATTTAACTCAACTGGCATCATGTGAGAGATGGTGGAGTACGCCCTGGACAGGTCGACAGTCCATCACAGGGCCACGTGGAGAGCACGCAGGCTCACACTCACTCCTACTGTCAATGTGGAATCACCAATCAATCCAGTGCTTTGGAGTGTGGGAAGAAGCTGGAGACAACCCACACACTACATCACCATGTTTCCCATGCCAGTAAATGAGAATGTCACAATATATCAACAATGGAACTGTGAAACTGTCAAAATGCTGATACAAAAACAGAAAAAGAGAGAAAGTAAAACTGGAGTAACTATAGCAGTAAGTAGAATCATTTAACTCTATTACATGGATTGAATTAAATCAAAGTCACTATACACTAAAATGTATCCTAGTCTTAAATTTTGTCATTAGAAGTTAAAAAAAAAAGCTATTAAAACATTGATTTCTCAGTGTGTTTATATTTCAAAGACTATATAAAGGACCGTAATTGGCCAGAGGAATATTGGCAGGTACCATTGATGTGGGCGGGGGGAGTGCCTGAACAAGTGCTTCCCCACGTCCACATCCATGAATGAGGTGCCCCTGAGCAAGGCACCTGAAACCCCCACCTGCTCCCCACTGCTCTGGGTCCAGCAGCCCAGATGGGTCAAATGCGGAGAAAGAATTTCCCCACAGGGCTTAATAATAGTGAATAATAAAAAAAATAAATAGAAATCTGTTCTTGTAGAAATGCTTGTGCAGCATTTTTACTCCAGTGTGTACCCATGTTTCATCCAAACTCACATCACATGATAATATAGACACAATTACACCTTCCAGTGTAAACTAATGCACACTTTTGTGCCCCTACCAGTGTCCCTGCTATAGTGCAGCTTACAGTTATCACCTGTCCTGGTTGAGGCCTTTTTCTGGACAACAGGATCATTGCAAAATGCACAACCAGACATCCAAAGCAAAAGCAGAGGAGAGGTTTAATCAGATGTGAAGAGCCTGTCATCGTTTGTGTGCCCATTGAAGCGGATTCACCCTGAATACATGTTTGCACTGTGGATAGTATCTAATTAAAAGTAGCCTGTAATTGCACTACCATCACCGCCACCATAAAAATAAACAAACAAACAAAAATAAACAAACACGAGTACCAGTGGTTGAATCTAGTCAATGGAGCAAATCCTTTTTTAGTAGGTCTGTGTGGTAAAAAGCCTGACAACTACTGACTTCAGGAGTGGAAATGTCAAAAAAAAAAAAAAAGGTTGACATGAAAGAGTACACTATCAGAGAGCACTTTTAAGCAAATATCAAAGAACAAATGCAACTCTGACTGAAAACTAAAGTGGATGCTCAAGTTCTACATCTGATCTTTGACACATAAAGTACGCACAAAATAAATCTAAGAAACAAACTTGATGATTTCTCTTTGCAGCTTTATCTGTTGTAAATCAACAGTCAGAGAGAAGCTGCAGTGCAGAATGTTTATGTATATCAAGTTGAAGGGACTCATTTCTTCTGGTGCTGCAGCCGAGGCTTCCTGTGGTTCCTCTGCTTTGCAGCAGTTGGCTGTTTGTTGTGGCCTGTTTGGCTCAGATCCAGGATCTCCAGATGTTTGTGGAACCTGAAGCTGTGACAGCTGCTCTTACACCTTCACGTATGAAAGATTAATAGTCTCTGGTTCTTTAGAAAGTTATCACGGGAAAATTTTAAGTATGACCTGTTTAGAACATAGTAATTTGAGAGGGGATTGTTTTTTGTTTTGTTTTCTCTCAAGCTCAAGTGCAGCTTCATATATATGTATATATATATATATATATATATATATATATGGCATTTTCTAAAATATAATAATTACTGTAGCAGGAATCTCCTGATTATTGAAAGTTATTAAACTTTGCTGAGGGTGAAAAAAATAATCAGAACTTGAGTGGAAAATTAATACTTGAGGCCTGATCTGCCTTTGAACAGTTTCCCACAGCAGTTAACACCTTAACAAAAACTGTGTATGACATGAACAAAAGTATTGGGACATGGGATGTCCTTCATACCTTCAGAGGGGTTAAAGAGAATCCAGAGGACTTCAAAGCATCTGAATACAGATGAATTTGAAAAGGCTTCAGCTTACCTTTTTGTCAGTACTTTGAGTTAAAAATAAAAGAACTACATGTAATTGTAATAGTAAGAATGGGATTAAATTATCCTCTCAACGACAAAATTTAAAGTAGCATACTTAGTAATCTGACACAGTGAGAGAAATTTCCATTAGGATGGATGCCAGTGACCTAAGATTACTGCATTTCACATTTTTTCCCTCGTCACAGTGGAGGGATAACAGTATTCTTTAACTGGTGTGACAGAAGAAAACATTTGCATTTAAAATGTATTAAAAGTGCATGCATTTGATCATACATTCTACTGCTGAATAATTCAAACAATTACTGGTGAAGGACTTGGATGCTACAGTTCTGTTGTTTCATTTTAGCTGAAATGACACATTAAATATAAAAAGTTAATGAGTACTTTGACACTGATTTGAGAAAACGTGCTTCCGTACTAATTGGTAATTTTCCACTTGTGCAAATGATCGGCCTGAGTATCAACATACTATTTACAATTACATGGGTCTTCCAGTCTCAACAAATGGAACATCTCAGCATTCACATGTTCTATGTCTGCACCCCAGCGTTCCACTTGTGAGCACTCTGCTAATTGTTAAAGCGAGCACTCTCATTTGGTTCGGACCAAAATGTCTGACAGATGGTACAATGCCCCCTGAATGAGTCCTGAGAGTGGCTGCTATCAGGGAATAGGAAGAGCCAAATGTTTGAAATGAAGATGATTATAATCCCGTGGAGTCATGCAGCAGCGCTCTGATTAAAATGACTTAGTGTAGATGAGAAAAAAAAATGCTGATATCGAACACACGGTTTGTAATAGTCAGAGAAAGAGAATGGAGCAGTTGTCCCAGTTGTTTCCTTGTGTTCAAAAATAGACAAGTTGCCCTCAAATGCAGCGACAGGGAATAACCATATATAAGTCATATGCTGTTTCAAAGTTACTAACCTCATAAGTTGTTGATTGACTTGGTTCAATTATTGCTGTTAACTTTTGCATGATAACATGGCATGAGATGAAAAACTACCTGTAGTAAATTCTGAAGAATCAATCCAGTTAACCACATAGAAACTGAAATGCCAGACAGATCTTCATAAGATTAATATTGCAATTCCAGTACCTAGCAATAGTTTCCAGGCACATACAAGCACATCAACCACAATGGGAGGCAAACAGGCCTGGAGCAGCTACTCTGTCAGAAATTAAACAGTGATCAAAACCCCTGTGTGCTGCTTGTTCACGGCATCTCCAAAGAAGAAATAAGCAAAAATGGCTTCTCCAGACTCAACATTGTTTCCCAGATGCTAATAATTTTCTATGCACTGACTTTTGCTTTCTGCATTGTTTCCCATTCGCTCCATCCATATGCATGCAATTTAAGTTAGCACATACTCTTTGGATCAGGCATCAATCATTGCACCCTCTCACAGACCTGTACTCTTTCTGTCTTGTTCCCCAGAAATCTGTTCTCATCTGCTGAAGATGTTATTAATTTATCCGAAAGGTACCTGCCACGGTCTCCAACAGACCGCTCAGCTCTAGAGTGCCTGTTTTTCTGTCATGTACTGTATTTCAGCTTCACACCTAGAGACTCACCTGTTATCTAGAAGTCACCACAAAGGTTCTTCTTTGAGCACTTCATGGTCCATGGTTGGTAACATTAGTACTCAGTCCCAACTATATCTAAAACTCAAAGACATTTTAAAAGATTTCAGCGTCAGTCTGAGGGACCCCCAATCATTTATCTGAGCAGCTCCAACCAACTGTCCGACCTTCTGGTAACAATCTGCCCACTAATGTGTAGCTATAGCTCAGTTCCATGGCAACGTCCCCAGTCCATCTCTTCTACGGTCCTGCATTCAGCCCTGCAGGTTTCTGGTCCATACACTGCTCACTTGGCCCTGACTCCATGCTAGAAACTTTGTGTGCAGTCTCCACTTCCTCTCCCAGGGTTGTGCTGCCAATCAGCTTGTTTTTAGGTTTGTTTTCTTTTGTTGTTTTTTTTACTGGAGAACAGTTTTGCAAACAGGCCATGTGGTAAAAATAACCAGAAAAGTTTCCTTTTTATAGATTTGACCAAAAATACACACACTGGCCCTTTTATTAGGCCACCTTATGTTCCTAAAAACACTGAGATCATTTGGGCATTGTGCCATGGTGCATTATCCTGCTGGAAAAAGCCATCAGAAGATGGGTACTCTGTGGTCATGAAGGGATTTGACACTGCCAACAATTACTAAGGTAGGCTGTGATGTTTAAACCAAGCTCAGGGCCCACTGTGTGGCAAGAAACACCCCCTACACCATTACACCACCTGTTCCATCCTGAACTGTTGATTCAAGCGTTCATATTGTTCATCATAAATTCTGACCCTACCCTCTGAATGTTGCTATGTAGCTATCGAGTCTCCAGACTCCATCAGACCAGGCAACATTTTGCCAATCTCCTGTTGTCCAGCTTTGGTGAGTCTGAGCAAACTGCACCTTCAGTTTCAGGAGTGGCACCCATGTGGCCTCTGCTCATACCCTACCCTAACCCGTCTGTTCAATTATTTGTTACGCATTCAACAACAACACGCTTATACAGCACCTTTCTAGTCCAGGGACCACTCAAGGCGCTTTTACAACACAAGCAGCTTTCTCTCACTGCCACACACACACATTAACTGTGAAGTCAAATTGAGCAGAATAAACACAAATGAAATAACCTTTTTAATATAAAAAAAGAAAATAAATAAAGGAGCATAGATATTAAATACAACACACGCAATATTTTAAGGCTTTAAATGCTGATTAAAGTCGCAAACTTCTGCTGACTGATTCTTCAGTAAAACAGGTTGTTACTTCATTTTAAAATGCTTCCATTTTTTATTTAACTTGCTTGCAAAATGTGTATTTCACATCAGTTTTTAATGTAATGATTCATGTATTATAAGTTCTTGACGGTGAAGTACTGAAAGGGATTATATGATTCTGTTGTGACTTTACGAGAGTACCTGTGTGACTCATGTTCAAGTCCCAACGGAATCAGAACAGCCTCTGCGTTTCCGTGTAGGTGCAAGTCTCACCAACATCTCATCTGAACATTTGGAAAAATTCTCCAAATTGAATGATAACATTTTTAAGTTAGGCTGTGTGAGAGCTTTATTCACAGCTGTATCTTTTTTATGTGGTGTGGAGTGCAATCATGTAAAATTAAACTGTTTTTTTTTTTTTTTTACCATTTCTGTGAATGGAGTAACTAACTCTGCATTAGGGAGTAACTGAAAACATAGATCGAATGTGAAAGCCGAAGCAACATTGAAAGCGCATGCCCACTTACATTATAGTGGCATCCCACAGTGCACAGTATGGGTTTATAGTTCCCTGAAAGGCAGGAAAAGAACAAAACATTATGGTAAATTATTATGAAAATGGATCATTTTCATCATCACACCAACATCACTGGGAATTAATTGGATATTTGCTCTTTCTATGTTAAGCTTTTGGAAATATGCTTCACGTAGAAATCACAAATTAAGAGTATGGACTACGTTATCAGAGAATCACGCAGTCAAGCACACTTGCTGACATTCTCAGATTTATATGCGCTTTATTTCCACTATGAATAAAAAGGTCTGGATCATAAAATGGGATTGTCCTTGTAATTATCTGAGTGCAGCTCCTGACATGTGGTACTAACAAATTAATTACTGAGGCAATTAACCACCATTGTGTCTCTCCTACAGGAGAACTGCACTGAAGTCTTTGTAGAGAGTCAACACACAAAGGAAAAACACATGAAAAACACTGGTCATACCTCAACACAATATTACATATTTATTGTTGAACTACTGTGTATAAACATGAATTCTAAAGAACTGGGATACTCACATTTGTAAGGTGAGCCAGTTCAATCTCCAGGTGGGACTCGGTTGCTTTCAGCTCTGGTCTCACAGTCACAGCGATAACCTTGGAGTTTACAACTGTGTGATTCCTGACACAAACACAAATGTCCAAAGGTTATATAAAAGATATGAACATTTAAGATGGAAATATACTGAAAATTTATACATTTTTGATGAAAAAAAACCCCCACAAAACACGCCCTTCTTTTTTTTTCCACTTCAAAGATTTCATGTATTGGGACTTTCAAAAAAAATACAGAAACTAATGAATAAATAACTAAGTAAATAAATAAATACATAAATAAATAAATAAATAAATAAATAGTATCTCTCACTAGGTGCTAAAATAATGTATCTAACCTCAGAAGAATATGAACATATGTCCATTTGCACTGTGTCCAAATGAAGTTAAATGCGAAGATCGGAGAACCACCTTCACACCATTTTTTTTCCAGTAATTTCTTTTCCACATTATAACGCTTCTCACATTATTGTGAAGGAGTTTTGTCCGTTTTTTTTCTTTTTTTTCTTTTTTTTGCGTCTGCATATATGCTGTGATTTAGTGTCAAGATTGACAAAAAACCTTTCAACTTGTATATGCAATTTGATCTTGCAG
>JBAMYA010047523.1:0-10356 GCA_037176975.1 Arrhamphus sclerolepis
TCCGGACACTGTGGTCTCATGAGGAAACGCAGCTTTGGATATAAAGTTTTTCTTGTTCCCAAATACAAATATTTTTTTAAAAAGTATTTGTTCGAAATAAGTATTCGTAAAAATCACATTATTTGTGCCTTTCCGAATATCATATTCGGGTTCGGCTCCACCCTTAGTACCAAATAAACAACTTTACTTCCTCTGCATTCCTAGTGATAACAGAATGTTTTATGATGAACACAAAGCAACCCACTGTGTAAGAGAGCACTGAATATTCTGATTTACTATTATTATTTACTATTATTCATTCCTGTGGGGAAATTCTTTCTCCGCATTTGACCCATCTGGGCTGCTGGACCCAGAGCGGTGGGCTGCTGCAGTGCTGCGCCCGGGGAGCAGGTGGGAGTTTCAGGTGCCTTGCTCAGGGGCACCATATCCATGGATGTGGACGTGGGGAAAGCGTAAAAATACAAAGATATTCTAGCTGTGAAGATCTGCTTTCTGGTAGTGTGCTCAATAAAATCTCTGTAAAAAGCAAGCATTTTTTCCCCCTCTGCATGAACAGTTGCAGCTGATGATGAGAGAAGGAAGCATAGTGATTCTGAGCATTAAGGCATTATGGATCATTAGATCTCAACAAGACTTGGAGGTGTGCTTTTCTCCTGGCACCACTCAGGGCATACACTAACTTTACAACAGAGGCCATGGATTAATTCTTCCATCCCCCCTGGTGTCCACTGCACTATTGAATTCTTTAAATGTTAAAAACTGAATCCTACCAAAGCTATTTTCAAATACCCATCGCCTCAGTTCTTATTGTGTTATGCATCAGTTCACATAGAGCCCTGAGAGCCATATGCACTGTGGCACAGTGACACAGACTGTACAAGAAGAGTTTCTCTGTTCAAGGTGATTTTTGGGCTCAAAGCTTAACATGTCCAACTTAGCCTTTTAAAAAAAAAAAAAAAAAAAAAAGTGGAAATAAACACATTTAGTGGTAAAGAACAAAGAACTTTTCTTCATGGCGAGCCCCACCCCCACCCCACCCCATGCAGCTATACTTACTTCTACTGTGACTATTTTCGTCTTTGCATATAATATGTATCCAAGGTATTCCATGTTTTTTTTTCTCCTCAACTTCCATGTATTTGTTAATATGCTTACATTTTCATGCCTCAAACACAGTCAGTGCTAGAATATTTTACTGGTAAAGAGGTGGAGAGGTGTTCCTCCCAGAAAAAGATAGAAATGTGTTTGAAGAAGTTAATGTATAAGTTAGTCATCTGTGATCTGTGATCCCTGTGATGATATGTGGTTGCATCGGTATCCTTGACAAAGTTCTTTTACACTTTTTTGTGTGAGACTACATGCAGAAAAATACATTGAGATTTTAGAGCAACATATCCTGACTTCAAGAGGACATCTTTCCAACAGATGTCCAAAAAAAACAATACAATCAACAATACAAAATCATATTTTGCACACATTACAAAGACTGATAAAGAACCTATCCCCAGTAGAGAATGTGTGAAGAATTTTGATGTATACGTATTACCAAACTGAAATTTAAGAATTACTGTGTTTTTGTAAGAAGACTGGCAGATGTACTTGTATGCAGTCTCAGTATGTTCTCCTGAATTTCAGCCTTTCAACCTCAGATTGATTTAACTGACCTCACACCTGGAGTGATCCCCTGTAATGAACTTGGGCCACATAGCTGGGCTTCAGAAATGAAAGAGATTTCTCTTTAAAAGAGTCTGCTGGAGAGTGACTGAAACAGTATCAGAAGTCATGCTTGTGAAGCTCTTGATTTACTTGGATAACCTTCACAAATCAAAGACCACAGAGGGAAACAGAAAGTCCTGTCATGGTTACACTGTGAAATCGGTTGCTCCATAAAATGAAGCCATGTCTTTCATTGTGACATTCAGTTTGATGGCATCTGTTTAGACACAAACAGATGACACAGGATTAATTTTCTAATAACTAAAAATGTGATATTTCAGTTGACTTGGAGACCAATGTAAAGATGATACTGAAGAAGGTTTTGGTTGTCTAGGACTTTGGGCACATAGACAGTATTGTGGAAATGTGGACTTACATCTACATTATTCTTTTTTTTAAATTGCAACTATATGACATAACACTCAACATTATCCTGATATAGTGTTTTTCAAATTTTGTGCAAGACCTTGTCTGTGACTCATATAAAGTGGAAAAGGGAAATTATTTTCAGTTGTATCTTAATTACATCAGTTTCAATTTATTTGAGTTGAACAAAATAGCCCTTGCCACTTATCTCCACATGAGAAATAAGCCACAGATCATTAAGCAGTTGTACTTTCTCAGAGAGCAATTCTGCACTTGCGACATATGACAATCCTAATAGGAACATAGAATGAAATGGCCCACAAGCCTTCTGCTCAGTTGTCATGGAACGTCTCGCAACGTCTCCATAGCCCACGGCTTACTTCCCCCTCTCTGTGCCTGTTTTGATCACTCACTTTCTACCCCATTCCTTCCTTTTCCTCTTTTCTCTTTCTTGTCTTGCCTGTGATAAATAGGAGGTATTTAGCTCAGATGTGAGAACATAGTTTCTCCTGTTCAGTAAAAACTACATTTGTCAATGCCACCAGGCTTTTTTGCTTGGGGTAATTGTGTGCCATTGTCTTGCAAGGCCGCCTGGAGATATTCCACTGCAGAAAAGGAAGCAAGCTTGGCGGGAGAGGAAAATTTCATGCAATGTGGAAATGAAAAGAATGTGTTTTTCTAGTAAGTGGCACATGTGGTGGCCTATAAGATTAATTGTGCCATTATGAGACGCAAACAGCTCTGTGCTTTATGGATCCTTTATGTCTTAATTTCTGCTTTTGTGTTTTATGATATTAACATGTTTTGTTGTTGTTTTTTTAAATAAAAATTTGTGAATGCGCATACACACACCTTCCAAAACATTTAACCAAATTCCTGATGGTGTGAAAGCATCTCTGGGTTGGGAACTGACAGGTTGACATTTCTTTTGATCCTGTGGGTGGTGAGATGGAAAATTCCTGGCTTATTCAAATCATCCCCTATGATTTCTAACAATGTCGAAGTGTGTGGTATGTCAAAGCAGTGTTCACAGTTATATTAAACCTCAGGTTTTCTGCATAGATGGTTGTATTGTTGAAATGAAATTGTTTCAATGATGCTGTTCATCAGTGTATCTAATTTTTTTGTCTAAATACATATTCTGAAAATTAAATGCTGTATAATCTGCTATGCAGGATTAATGCAGATGAATTGAAGACAAGCATCTCAAAACCGTAAGATGACAGAGAATCATATGAATCTATATTTCCTTGATCTTCTGAACAGACAGCTCTATTAAATGTTCATCATACTTTACATTTGGCATCATGGCACTGTATTATGACCTTTCTACCTTACCACATACAAACATTTAAATGGTTGATGCAGGAAAACCAGCAGCAAATCCCCAAAGAGTCCAGAACAGAGAAGCATCAGTGGCATCAGACGTGACATTGATTAAGTCAGGTGGAGTAAATGCAGGAGGAGCTGCGCCTGATGTAACTTGCAAAGAAGTCAGCTGATCAATCAGCTGATGTAGGCTGGCATTGAGATCAGGTGTTGCAATAAAATATGGATGCAGTAATAAAAATATTCCTTTTCGTTTTTGTATTTTACAGGCTAAATCCAGGGTAATACCATGGTGATGTCCACAGTGATCATTTCTTTTTTGCCATCGTATACGTCTAACCAAGCATGTAAAACTAATCTGAACAACATTTTTGCTGTTGTTGTTGTGCTTTAGAATGTTTTTTTTCCACTTGAACACAACATTCTGTGTTCTTCGAAGCAAATATTTAGACATGTAGATGTGAACCAAAGTGAATTTAGACTGTGAAGCGTCTCTTTGTGTCCAGAGCTCAGCATCTTCCCAAGGCTCCCAGTCATTGAAATGGTAAACCAGCAGAACCGACTTTTAATTCATTGAACAGCATTAACAGTCCAGTCCAGCTCTCAGCACTCCAGCCCAGCTCACTTTTTCCCACTACGTTTTCCAAGAAGAGAAAAGGAATGTATTTACCATAAGAAAAGAGACATAGAGAAGAGTAAGAGAGCTGGATGTGGCACACTTAATCTCTAATCTATCTCTGACATTTTTTTCCTCCAAAGTATGTCCTATTTTCTTCTTTTGTAAGTCTGATTCACGTTGAGAGTCTGAGGTTAGACTTAAAGTCTTTTAAATTACAACTGTAATACTTTGAGAAATGTCAACAAGTACCAATGGTGCAGTGTGTAATGTTCCATCAGTGTACCTGTACTTCTTACCTGATAGTACTCTGCCACGTATCAGCCTGTTACTTTTCCCCCCACTTTGTCTGTGGACATTTAGCGTGCGACAAATACTCTTCTAGAAAGGTATTCTTATAAACTACAGGTATTACTTCAAAATAATATTTGGTAAACTAAAATAAATTATTTAATGCTGAAGCTTTTCTGAAGTCTTCAGTTAAAATTCCTCTGAAACTACAATTTCTCCATCATATTTTTAAAGAGTTTCTAAAAAAAGTACAATGGGGGACTGCGTGGCAGTTTTCTGATGTAAAAGAAGAACTCAAAAAACATCTGTCTGCAAGTACAAAGTGTCTAAAAGAGATTTGTGACTGGCATTGGACACCATGTTGAGAGGTGAAAACCATGCTAAGATCCAAATGTCTCTGAAACATGCACCTAATTACATCCAGTTTCACTCAGCATGCCCCCAGCAATGCACAAAAGCATGAAGCGACGACAAGTGCATGTTCTGCTCGCATGGTTCAAATTATGAGAAATAGAGAGAACAGCAGGGTGATAGTGCTCTGTGAGAACAGATGACTAACTGATCTTTGTGATTACTCTGTCATCTGCACAGGATTTGCATAGTAACTATAGCCTTTAGAAACTCATAAATATAATTTGCATGCTATTCCCTGCAAATTTGTACACTCTAGTCTAAATCTGAATTGCAATGGGTAGAATAAGAAGTTTTGTTGAGATATTCTGGATTCCACTGATTTATTTGTGTGACTCACAGGGACCTTTTAAACTTTTATAAGTCTTAAGTAAGTTATTTTACAAGAAATAAAAAAGAAAAAAAAATGCATGATGAAATTATATGGGAACGTTGTCCTTCAGGATTGCATCATGTGTGTGGATAGTCATATGTGGAGCTCTTTAACAGAATTTAACTTTTCTCTGTGTCATACATGCTACACGCCTCAGTAGTTTAGTAATACTCAGTGATGAGCTTGCATCCGAACTGTCATGAAAGTAATTACAGTGTAAATAACGTTTGTCTATGTATGTATGTGTGCCTGTGGGTCGGAGGGCTTGACAGCCAGGGGCAGACAAGCAAGACATCAGATTTCATCCTCTTTGCCTAAGAAGCATTAAGAGAAGATGAGAGAGGGAGAGTGTAGACAGTTCCATCTTTGGTTGGACATTGTCTACACTATAGAGAACATTTAGGATGGTATTTTTATTTTGTTGTAAATAAGAGACCTTGAAAAACTTGCAAAATGAAACCTGAAACAGGACTCCCCAGTGATAAACATACATTTGGGGGATTAACCTCAAGTAGCAGTTAAATGTCTTTCTGCCCACACAGAAACAGCCGTCTAGCAAAGCAGCACTATGGTACAAAGTGACAAAATGACAGTATTGGTTGTTCTGCCCTTCCTTTCTTTTGATCTATATTCAAATGATGGCACCTATGGGGTGGTAGGCTTCAGCAGAAAGAGGACTTGGGAGGATTTGTAGTTTTCAGTGAAGGTTTTGCATTCACTGTTGGCAGACATTTACCAGGTCAAAATGTGTTTGTCTCATGGCAACTCACTGTCTGTCCATGTAATTTTATCTTTCATTCTATACCAACATGAGATGGTAATATTGGTTAACCATCCATCCATCCATCCAGTAAATTCTGTACATTTCCTGCATTTGCAAGATCTAAAAAGGTTACTTACTGACTATTGATTTATTTTATTTTATTTTATTTTCCATCCATCCATCATCTATACCCGCTATTTCCTGTGCAGGATCATGGGGGTCTGCTGGAGCCTATTCCAGTTCACTTCGGGCGAAAGGCAGGGGTACACCCTGGACAGGTCACCAGTCCATAGCAAGGCCTCTCTTTATTCTTCTAAAATGTATGTCAGACTCTAGACAGAACATTTCCCTGTCAAAACTACAAGATATTGGAAGGAGCACTTGCTGTTTTGTTTTGATAATTTATCGCAGACTGATTGGGAAGCTTGAGTGTGGTGCTTGGGCCCGGCACCCCTTTCATCTTCCAGCACTCTCTTTTTTCCCCTCCCTCCTTACTGGCCCCGGTTGGGTCGAAGGTGGTGCCATCGCCGTCGAGCCCCATCCTCACATGAGTCAAGCGTGGCTGCCGGTGAACTCATGTCTCTGTGCTGATGGCATGTGCACACTGACTGGTGGCCTGTGGCGGTGTTGGGTGTCCCCCAGTGGGGGATTGGAGCGGTGTTACGATGTGAGTCCATGAGGGGTAGACGCACTTGTCTCTCGCCACCCAACATAAGGGAACTCCGGGCCTCCTGAGCTCTGTGAACCTCTACCCATGCTATAGATAGAATATAGTGGCTACGAAGATCAGTAGTTATATCGCTAGATTAGCTTGTCTTCATTTCCAGTTGTTGCTGGCTGATATCAGCATTGAAGTAATCAATCTAAAAATAAAAAAAGACATAAGTTGTTTTGTAATGGACATATATGACAATTTTTGTTCTAAATTACTAATTGAAAACAACAACTATTTCACAAAACTAACTCATCAACTGAGAGAATACTTTTGTTCGTGATGACTTCTCGGTTTCCCGAATCAATGATATTTCACGGCTACTGTAGACAGAAATGAGTCATGGGAAAAGGAGCGGGATAAAGAATCGTTGCAGTATATGACCTCACCGTTAGATAGGAGAAAATCTTACATGGTGTCCCTTTGATATAAACCCCCATATGGTGGCAGGACTCTCCCTTAGAGATCAGGTGAGAAGTTCAGTCATCCAGGAGCGACTCAGTGTTGAGTCTCTGCTCCTCCACATTGAGAGGAGCCAGTTGCATGCTGGAGAGATTATCTGGGCTGGCCTGGGAGTGCCTTGGTATTCCTCTGGAAGAGCTGGAAGAGGAGGTTGGGGGTAGGGATGTCTGGGCTCCTCTGCTTAGACTGCTGCCCCCACAACCCGAAACAGATGAGCAGAAGTTAATGGATGGATGAACATTAATATATATAAAAAAATAAGGTTTTCTTTGATTATGAATCATTACATGGCAACAGGTTGGCCCCACAAATAAACTGCAGACAAAATAAAATTATTTCATCTTGTAATTTCAGTTCTTTTACTATGACATGAATACATTTTGTACATGTGGACAAATGCACAAGATTAAATGTTAAAAGGTGCATGTTTGTGGGCTGTATAGTTATTATGCAGCTAACTTTGGATATTGAGAATTGGATTAGAAGATTTTGTTATCCTTGACTTCCAGAGAAAAACAACAACAACAAAACAATTAAACTTCATTTACACTTTCATCTGGAAAAGGGAATGATTCGTACCAACCTGCACAAAATGCTCTTGGCATCATATATCTGAGGTATTGTTTGATTTTCACTACATTGTCATGTTTGTAATTGAACCTGTATTTTTAGTCGTCTGTGACTTCAAAAATATAACCTTTTATCACATCACACTCATGCTTCTCTGCCACTTCAAGTAATTAATACCATAATTTATGTTCTATTCCTTGTATCATGCTGTGAGATGGTGTTTAACCTTTCCAAAAGGAGCATAATAAAACACTTGCAACACTGAGCTTCAGTTTTCTCAAAAGAGTGACTGTAACTAATTGTCAAACAAATAGCATTCACGTCTATGTAAATCAGACTTGAACTATAAACGGTCATACTTTATTCAGGAGATGTGTTGGTAGCAATCAGAAAATTGTGTCAAGCATTTGATTATTCTTGATAGGCACAGTTACTTTATGAATCTTTTTTGGTTTGAGAGCTATCTGGTTTGATGAGATGATGACTTTTTACACCAAACATTATATCAATTACATTGTACTTAATAATGAAGTCAGTCAGTGAAGACCTTTCATTTCTGTTATGAGGTTTTAGCACAAAGTGTTCTTCAAACATGTGTGCTGTCAAAGTCCTGTTAAAGGAAAACAAATGAGAGCAAAAAGTAAAACAACAGGCAAGTACCACCTTTAATATTGGTGGCATACAATTTCACTGTTGAAAAGAAATAGATGCATCTGAGCTCTGAGCTTAGATGCACCACATCTCTAGCACCCCCAGTCCATTTGGTAATAAATATGGCATGGCAAAAAGACTCGTGACTGGGTGAGATGGGATGGCTCTATTGGTTGAGACTCTGGAGTGGCAATCAGTCTCTCTACTGGAGTTCTAAACTTATTTTTGTCAGGAGAGGGAAGCCTTTTCCAGCTGAAAGTCACCTTCCCCCTTTTGAAATGCAGACTGCCTCAGTTTCTTTTTTAGCAGAGTGACTGAAGAACAAATCTTTTTTTAAGCCTCCCAAGGCTGCACAGCTACTGATATAAAATTCTTACAGTATACTGTAAATTATTGTTGCAGTTCAAACACCACAATTCATCTTACTCCTCTTTGCATTATATCTTTCATTCTCAGCTTTTACTTTTTCTACATAGCAATTAAGCTTTATTTTTTTTATTTTATTTTATAATTTGGTGAAAATTTACCCAAATTAAATCTTTTTATTTGGCCAGTATGCTCCTCACAAATATACAACAACCAGAGACTGTATACGTGGAACTCGACAAACCCCCATGATGGCACCCAAACCAAATTTCAAAAGTGGGCAAATGGGTGGAAGAAGCAGGCCAGGAAGCTGGGTGAAACACACCAACCTCAGCTCATTACCACCATTACCATAAGTTAGCTCTTTTAGCTTGGCTGGATAGCTTGTGTTAACCAATAATGCTAACTAATTTTAGCTCACATACATTCCTTTTTTTTTGTCTGCATGTATATTCATGGTTAATGCCATCATCTGACAAAACCATCCAAAGTATATATGCAATTTCATTTTGTAGCAGATTTTTTTTTTGTGCTAATATGAGGAGTGAGTGTGTCCTTCACCAGTCCTCTCTGGCAGTTTATTCTAACATCTCTATTAACATCTGAAATCCTGGTTCCGTCAGAGAGGACTACATTGTGTTCTTGTCTGCTGTTTTTATTCATTTTGTGTTACCTTTGTAAAGTATCCTTGAGTGACCTGAAAGGTGCTTGAAATAAAATGTATTATTATTAAAGATCACCAGGACTGGTACATTTAAAGGCAGGACAATTAAAGAGACACAACAGTGAGAGTGTGGTGTGAGGGGTGTTGTGCAGTGGATTGTGTTACCAACTGTCACCAACTGAACATACTGCGGGCAGGGGAGACGACCCACAGAACCCCCCACACCACTCCCAAGCGCTGGCCACCTCCCAAGCGCTGGCCACCTCCCCATTGCCCACCACCGTTGCCACCCTGCACAGAGGCAGCATGCAGGAGGCAGCAACCACCCCCGCACTCTCCGGGGCCAGCTCCGCCACTCCAGCCCCTACCCTCTTCCTGAACCCCGACAGATTTCTTTACCAGTTTGTTGAGTTGCTTTAAGTCACTGTCTCTGATGCTGCTCCCCCAAAAGATGATTGCAGACAGGATTGCACATCTTGTTGCAAACACTGAAGGAACTCAGCTTCCTCAAGAATCAAAGCATTTCCTGTCCCTTCTTATAAAGAGCATCAGTGTTGCACCTCCTGAGCAGTATGTTGTCCAGGTGAACCCTG
Organism: Arrhamphus sclerolepis; assembly: GCA_037176975.1. Taxonomy (NCBI): domain Eukaryota; kingdom Metazoa; phylum Chordata; class Actinopteri; order Beloniformes; family Hemiramphidae; genus Arrhamphus; species Arrhamphus sclerolepis. Next base: position 9,884 of record JBAMYA010047523.1, read on the forward strand.
AGGTATGAATAGGTCTCCATCTCAACATCTTCACCCATGATGAAAATACTATTTGACTTAATCCTAGTCCTCCTAAAATCCACAGTCATATCCTTTCCTTTCTCTTATTCACATTCAAGATACAATGATTTTTCTCACACAATGACAGAAAGTGTGCAGTGCAGCACGAGCCATTAACCATAGCCAGCTGTCAATCAAAAGACCACACACTATGCATAAATTATTTGTTTACATAATTTAATGTGGCACATAAGAATTCATGCTTGTACATTTGTCAGGCATTTGACATCTTGCTTTGGAGACCAAAAATGTTATGTTTTTTTTTGTTTTTTGTTTTTTAACCAGGCTTCAAATATGTTTATTTCAGCTGCAAAGCTGAACATCTTAACATGGAGGTTCTTCTAGAGTTGATTACTGCAATTCATTATTTTCTTGCTGTACAAGCAGCCTTGTTAAAAACCTTCAATTAGTCC
>JBAMYA010047524.1:0-10355 GCA_037176975.1 Arrhamphus sclerolepis
ATATATATGTATATATTTTTTTAATTTGTGATTTTACAAGAAAAATTATTTTAGTACAAAAGCCTAAATTTTTATGATAAAAGTTGCAGGTTTTGTGAAATTTGAAATCTTTTGACAAAAAAAAAAAAAAAATCTTGTTTGTTTTTATTTTTTATTTTTTATTTTACAACTGAGCCCAGGAACTAGCAGGACATCTGACAACACAGCTGGTTGAGAAAATTAAGACAAACTGGCCCTTTAATGGTAACCATGGTGATGACGTATCTGTAGTGTCAAGTCTGTTCATATATGCTTCTATTTTGTTTCATTTCCATATAACACTGATTTGGATAGTCAAAGCGTTTTAAGACAAACAAATTGGATGTGAACACAAAAGAAAGAAGAGTGCCAGGAAGAGGTTAAAGAGAGTGAGAAGGGAGGGGAGAAAAGAGGGAAAGTGGAGGAGACAGATGCTGGAAATCACTTAGACATGGATGAATGCAGCTGCTGCAGATGGCAGCTTCAGCGGAAAAGCTTTGAAATTTGAAGCAGCAGTTTCAGAGCTTTTCTTCCTGACGGAGGGAGACGAGACTCTCGTGGATCGCGCATTCTTTCTCCTCTGGTATTTCCTCAAGGAAACACCTGCTTTCAACATTTTTCTTGCTGATTCTTGGAATTCCTTCGGCCGACAGCAGAAGTATGATCCCAGCTCTTAACAACCACATTGATTCTTTAGAACGTTCACAGTGTCTCCGTACATTCACATTTGAAACTATTTCTTCTGTTTTGCCTCCTGTAGAGGTGCCAGACTTCCTCACCCCGCTGATATTAAACACTCCCTACAACTATGTTCAGTTCTTCCTGTTTAGAGCAGCTTGAACACTATCATGTAGCTTTTATTAATGCAGACTTGATGAGATGTGTTAGAGCAGAATGAGCACATTAAACAGACTTTATTACAGGTGCTATAAGGTGGCTTATAGGTGGCTGGCGCTTGTTAGTCAGCTCAGCTGCCTCACAGCTGGAAAGTACTTGGTTGAGTCCCACCAGGGCTTATACTGGGGACTGCATGCTCTCCTCCTGCTGGTGTCGGTTATGTCCGGGTTCCTCCAGGTGGCCCTTGGTCACCCTCATTAAAGAGATCAATGGAACTCACCTGGAAGACTTTCTTTCATGTTAAAACATCAGTTTCTACGAAGCCCCTGAGGGTTCATGGTGAGAAATATTTTATAAAGAATCACAAAACGTGAGCTAAATTTAAGAAAACATGCGCTAGATTTGTAAAAGCATTCTCTTTACTAAATTGTGTACTCCTTTTATTAGGCCGCACACTGGTTTCCCTAAATCCTGGACTCATTTAGCAAAATCGGGAGCTTGTTTTTTGAAAAAAGTGTGTTTTCGTTTTACTTAATTGAGTCATTTTAGGTAATATGTCACTCTTTTCAAATAACTCGTGCTCCTGTTATAGCAACTCTTCCTGGCATCGGCTGGCGTGAACCACATGAAGCGTTTTTGACGACACTGAAGTTAGCTTCCGACTGGAATCGGAAGCTAAACGAAAGGTAAAGGAGAGAACGTTTTCACAAATGAGCGAATGTTTTGTGATTGATTATAAAATATTTCTCATCCTGACCCTTCGTGGGTTCCGTAAGTTTCAGTTTTTTTAAGGAAGCATCAAGAAGTTAATGACAGAGTAAGAGGCCAAAGACGAATCCTGGCCATTACTGTGAAAGTAAAAATGTTCCTTTGTGCTGCTTTTAACATGCTTAAAAATCAGTGTTGATAAAACTTTTCTCAGCTCATGAATGACAAAAGTGGCAGAGTTCATCTTTAACCATAAATGCCATTCTTTATTGATCATATATCTTGTCATAAATCCTACTCTAGTCCTTTTACATCACCTAAACTGCTTTGTTTAGTTTTGTCTTGAATTTCTGGATGTTGATGTTCCCAAAGAAACACACAAGCACGTACACACACACACACACACACACACACACACACACCTGTGCACGCTGATGTGGACGCGTTGACAGCGGCAGAGATAATCGATAAGACAGGGCTGCTGTGACATCAGCAGTTGCTGGGGTAACTAGTCCTCAGAGCAGATGGAGGGATGCTGGATGTGAAGCAGCAGCTGAGATGCCTTATACGTATTGAACGCGTTGAACGTATTAAACATACGTGTGTCTGAGCGGCTGTTTCAGCGTGACTCTGATGTGACACCAACAACACGTTATTTGACACTGTCAGTCCAACAGCTTTGTGTAAATTCATGGTTTGCTGTTTATTGCTTTCCATTCTGTGAGTCATCTTTTAGATAAAGCCAGGAAATTACATGTACAAAAGATACATATATAAACATAAATGAACCTAGCAGGGAGAATCATGGAAATTGGTCATATGAGGGTCAATATGCAATATCAAGTTACAAGAAAACATGTTTGAAGATCTTTACATATGGGACTATTAATATATTTTTAAAGAAAAACTGACTGAATCTATTCATGGGGAATAAGTTTGTACTCACTATAAATTATCTACATTATTAGTTACCAGCAGCCACAGATGCTGAGCGTTAAAGTCCTCAGCTTCTGCAGGAGGAATTAAACATTTACAGGCTTTTGTGTGGATGGTTTCATTTCAAAAGTTCTTCTTTTCAGCAGTAGCTTCTTTGCTCTTTGAGTGTGACCTTAATGCGCACGATTTTGAAAGAGCAAACACACGACATAACCGCAGTGATTTAAAAATTTATCGTTTAAGTGTCACAGACGTTCTAACTGTCATCCTTCCAAACTGAATTTATGCTTTTTATAAGTTTGCACAAGTTGTAATCTAGCGTTCAATGTATTATTCAAAATCATGGAGTTAAGTTCAGTTTATGACCTGAATACAGGTACAAAGCAACATTAATCATTTAATAATTAAAAAAATAAAAAAATCCAGTCCTGCAGATCCAATTTCTTCCTTTCTTTTTTTTAAATTTCCGTCTTAATTATTGCAAGCTAAAGTTTCTTAACGTGCCTTTATTTACACCGAGGATTTCCTCTGCATTACACTTCCTGTCTCATTTTGTAAAAGTCATTGTCTTAGCGTTAGGTTTAGTTTTAAGGTTACGCACTTCCAGTTACATAGTTTATCATTCATTTGTTCATATTTCTTTTTTTTAATGATGAATTATGACTCAAATAAGATGAAAAGAGCAAGATGGCTCATCTGGCCCTCACCAGGACTTAAAATAAGGTAAATACAACATATAGCATATTTCTCTGTATCATTTTTAAACAAAACTAATACAAAATGTAGAATTAGTATTTGTAAAACCACATTGACCTGCTTCTATTGGAATGAGGAGGACAGTTGGCAGCTTCTGTTCAAATGGATTTCATTCATCAGCAGGCAGTTTGACCTCTATAAAGTAAATATAGTATAAGATAGAAGTTGAATATAAGTTTACTTTGCTGCTCTGTTGGTTTTTTGATGTTAACACAGAACCAGAGCCAGTTGCAAAGATCTCAGAAGATCATTTCTGCTTCTTATCAGTCTGGAAAGGTTAAAAGTACATTTCCAAACAGTTTGAAGATCGACATTGTGCAACGAGATGCGAAACATTCAAGACAGCTGCCAATCTTCCCACCAAGGTCACCCCAAGGTCACACTGTGCGGAACCAAGGAGCTTCACGTCATACTGTATTGGCCTCATTTTGCATGTTAATTGTTAAAAAATGTTGCCCAGACAACCAGTTCTCACATGGTTTCACTCTTGTTTCAAGAAAAATGGTCTTATTTTTAAAAACTATGATGTCATTTTAAAAATTTTATCCAAGCAATGTTTTCTTAATATAAGACCGTTTGACCAGATTTTGTAATATAAAAAATTCAAATTGAACACCACAACTGATCTGCTCATTTCTGCTCATACAGTATCTGAATTTCACTGACATTGTGTCGAGACATAATGTGAGTCAGAACAGCCTGATGAAAGAGTTAACATAAAGGTTTTCTGCAAAGCTCCAACGATGGTTCAGGATACCTTTCTAATGAGCTTCTCCATTAGTCGGCAGCTCACTTGACGTCGTTACTGACAACTCACTGATTGAAGTGGGATCTCAGCATCTGGAGGTGTGTGTGAGTGGATGTGCAGCCCATAAGGGAGTGGGTGAAATTATATACTTACATTTATAATACTTTTTTTTCTTTCTTTTCTTTTCCGAATCAGGAATATTAAAAACATTTAGCTTTCAGGTCTTTAAATCAAGCTTCTGAATTTTCGAGATACTTAAAAGGGGAAATGTCCGTCTAGCAGTATTAAAAGCCATTTTTGTGCTCAGGTGTGACTAAACATCTGTGTTTTCTCTGTTTTCTAGGTCAGTGCCAGTGTGGACAGTGTACCTGCCACCCACCTGGGGACAGTCGTGTTCACGGTAAAAACTGTGAGTGTGACGACCGTCAGTGCGAGGACATAAGTGGAGAGGTCTGTGGAGGTGAGAGCACACACACACGCACACACACACACACAGCCACACATGCATGCTGCTAAATCTCAGGTTAGACATGTTGCCTTGGTTTTATTTAAATAGATAATTATAGGGTGTATTATGTTATGTCCTGTTTTCGTATAAAAATGTGAGTTCTGTTTTTTTATTATATCCTGATACTGTAAAGAGCTTCTTTTTTTTTTTTATAATACCGTGCAGTGAACATGTTTGTGAGGCTAACAGTCATAAACTTACAGACCTGGAAAGTTGTTAGCTGAGACGCTCTAAAGGAAACGTCCAGAATGACAGCCAAAGCAGAAAGCAGCTTCATATGGGGCTACTAAACCTTGTTCGGGTACTGACCTGTCAGGAATATGATTCTAACCTCACTGAAGGCAACTGGGAATAAACCAGTCCTGCTGGTAACGAGCTCGTCAGTCAGTTCAGTCCACACATGACTGGAGGGTTTCCTCATGAGACAGAGATTTTGTTCATGTTGTGAATTTCATGAATCGTACTTTATCTGTTAAATGTTTAAGATATACACAGTCAAGTGATTGGCTGCCTTGAGTGACGAGCAAGTGAAACTGGTAAAACGCTTCCCCTGTTGATAAAATATTAATTTTGTAACCTCCTTTATGGATATGCGACATTATATGACTATAGAGATACTTTAGTATTAAAAAACAATAAATCATTACACAGTTCACACGGTTCTAGGACAAAGAAATTAGTTAGGACCTGATAAGAAAAGGGAAGGTTTCTTTCAGTGGCAGTTGGAGAATGAAACTTAGCTAAGAGTAATATGAAGAGGTGAGGGAGGGATAGAAATCTGTTTTAAAGAACTAAATGACCAACCGCCTCTCCGGAGTCTGTAACATCTGTGTTGGGAACCAGTTTCACTGGTCCCTCCTCTTTACTGTCCATACCCACTGGTTCTGAAGCTTAGTGGACGCTCTGTGAAAGGCAGGTGCAGACTAATTGAATGTGGATGAGGTTGTGGTACGTTCAAAGCAATTAACCGCTCTCCCAGACTGGCTGATTGAGGCGACCATGCATAACTGCCACTCCACTCCATCTGAGGCAGAGACCAGCTTATTTTCCCTTCTATCCGCTCTCTAACACGGCTACGACTACTCACACTCATCCCGTTTACACCAACCCCCACCTCTACACTCCTTATTGATTAATAACTCCTTCTGCACCACAGTGAGTAGAGGCAGAAATGGAGAGATAACGAGACAGACGATGTTTATGATGCAGCGATCACCCACAACATAGCAACCAGTGACGGCTGATGTGAATAAAACTGTTCAACTGGGAAACTTTTGACTCTCACATTCATGTTGTTGTTGCTGTGACAAGAATCACCTCCCAGCTATAAGCCACCTCATTATTTTAACAAACCTCCCCAACTGCAACAGCTTCCCTCAGCAGGATAATGGTCCTCGTAAATTTATTGTGTCAATGTGCAGCTTATATAAAGAAAAAAAAACAAAAAAACAACCAATTCCCGAGAAAGCATTCGGTGATAGTGGAAGTGAAAAAAAAGTCTCAACAGCATCAGGCTTGATTCAAATATTTGCTGAACAAAAACTCTACTTACTGAAGAGGAGCTGGATTCATTTAGATAGAAGTTGATCTGGGCTACATGCCAGGATCAGATTCATGCTTGGTGGATTTAATCAAACTTTATTTGTATCGCACTCGTGCAACACACAGACTAAAAGGAAAAGCAACAGAAACGATGTGAGACTTCACAATAAAGTTAAGTCAGAACAAACTCATGGTCGTCTTTACATATTGATTGGATGTTTTCTGTAATTTGACAAACAAAGAATGCAAAATGCTCTTTGCCTCCACATAAATCCACATAAAAGTCACCACCTCACCCGATTGTAAGTCGCCCACTCTGCAAAAGAAGACAAATTTGCATTTTATTTTAAAAAACAACCAAGACTTTTTTATCATACAATCACAAATTTTGACATTTTGACTTAAATGTACCATTTTTTGCAACTGTTTGCAACATTTGATGCAAAATTACAACTTTAATTTTTCTAAAATTTAACTTTTTGTTAAACAAATTTTTGTCATAAAGAAAATTTATTTGACAAAAATCAAGAGTTTTGACGAAAATGATCAACTTTTACATTTACTAAATCCTGATTTTCTGACATAAACCAGCTTCTCTCCGCCTCAGTTATTCCACTATTTGATGTCAGAACTGAATCTAACAATTCCTCAGAAATGTCCCAGTTAGAAGTTTACAATCATCTTTAAACACTCTTACGGGCCAGTTAAAATGAAAAGGCCGCCTGTGGGCCTTGAGTTTGACATCAGAAGTTTGGACCATAATATTTTCTGTTCCTTTTAAACCGTCACTTGTGTTTGATGGAGAAACTTAAGCATCAAAGGCAGTTTTAAGAAATAACAAAATATTATGTGACTGGATAATTCCTGTTTGGTTTGAATTGAACTGAATTGCTGTGGAAGGCAGCACCATAATGTGCTCTTATTGTCCGATAAGTGTTCCTTTGTAATTTTTTAGAAGCAGATCATGGGTTTACAGAAATAAGGATGATGTAAGTTGCTCTGCTTGTTACCATATTTTCAACGTAGCTCGATCTGTTTCCAGATAATCAGTCAGTGATGCAGCTGCCTCTCTGTGATCTAATCTGTAGCGAGTGATCTCAGAGTTCTGGACATAAACAACAGAATAAGCTTCATGGTGCTCGTCAAAGCTGCAGAGATGCTAATGGCTGTGAGGACATCACAGAATCCTTCTGCCTCGTTCTACCAATTAAGCCTCCCTGGTGGGGATGCAAGTGTTTCTGTGCCATTTCCGTTCTTTCTTTTTTTTTTTTTATCTCTCTGTGAAGCAGCGGAGATTTATTAAGAACAGGACAAGACCAGTGATGACAGTTGCTTTCGTGTCCTGAGGGGAAATACAATAAGCTCTGCCCCCCCCGCACCGCCTATTAGTGTCAAAGTACGATGTCTGCGCTGCCAGCGCTGTATTTATCAGCTTCATAGCTTTCTTTTTAGTCCCCAGTGGTTTTCTTTTGACTATTTGTGAATGCTTTTCTTCTCCCTGTCGAGTCTTCTCTTGGCCTTATTGCACCATATTGTGTCTCTTTTAAATGAAGGCCCTTCTGCCCTCCACCGCCAGGTCACGGTTACTGTTCATGTGGACGCTGCATCTGTGAGGAGGGCTGGTTTGGAAAGCTGTGCCAGTTCCCCAGGTCGTGTGACATGAGCGATGCCCAGAGCAAAGAGCTCTGCGAGACTGCCGATGGAGTCATGTGCAACGGAAAAGGTAATAAAGAACAACAGCACAATTACCATACCAACTTTATTTGTAAAGCACTTTCACTCAACCATAGCTGAAAGTAAGTGCTATGCAATAAAACATAAAGAACAAAATAAAACTATAAAACATCAATAAAAAGACTGAAAGCCCAAGTATAAAAACAATAAAGCCAGTGAATAATAGTAGGTTTTAATTAGGAGCAGCTGACAGAGCAGGAACAAATAAACCAAATAAAAAGAAGTTTAAAATAAACATAAATAAATAAATACACAGCAGCCAGTGAAGCAAAGCCAGAATGGGAGTAATGTTAAGGAAGTAAGTAAGTAAAGTGAAAAAAGCAGAGGGCCTAAGATTGAGCCCTGTGAAACCCCACATGTAGCAATTAATACTTTATAAAAAGTAGATTGAACGTTCTGATTTGAAACTATGGAGCATAAAAAGTCATAATTATAATTGTTATCATAAATATACACAGAATCATTCAGTCATAGAATGATTGTTCTTTAAAGGTGCTTTGTGTAGAAAATAATCCACAGACTGAGGTACTGTGGCCACTTTATGCATGATATATGCACAATTCCCATTCAGAAAAGTCTGTTAGAGTCAGACCTCGTTCCAGCTTGACATTTACCAAAAATCCAACCTGCATGATGAAACTCTGGTGCGGAACAGACCTTATGGTTTCCCATTCAGTTTGATTTTTGGGAATAAGAATTTTCAAATTTTTGTAAAATTTACTTTTTAACAACAAGAATTCACAAATTTGGGACTAAAAAGGAACAAATATGCAAAATTTGTAGTTGCAATTTTATATTAAAAAGTTGCTTTTGTAAAAGCTGATATTCTAAAATTGTAAAATATAAATGAGTAATATTAATTTGTTCTACAAAAGTCTTGGTTCTAGAACAAAAAAGTCCCACTCTTAAAATTTGAAGCTTTTTTAAACAAATTATTTTTTTATTTGCAATTTTTTAAGAAAAAGTCACAGTTTCTAAACATCACGATTTTCCAGCAAAAGCCCACAATTCCACAAAAATCAGAATTAAAAAAAAAAATGTAAATTTTGTAAAATTTGCTTTTTAACAACAAAAATTCATAAGTTTGAGACAAAAAGTTGAAATTATGCAAAATATACTCATTTATGACGTAAGTTGTAATCTGTATTAACAAGTAACTTTTGTACAAGTTGATATTCTAAGAGAAAAAAAAAAGGTAATTTTAAGTTGTACTACAAAAGTCTTGGTCCTGGAACAAAAGTCTCACTTTTTACAATTTTATTTTTATAACTAAAGTTGCAATTTTCTGACATTGGTAATTTTATGAGAAACAAATTGAGATTTTTTTAGCACAAGGTCTCAATTGTATGATTAAAAATTCTTGGCTGAAGAACAAAAAAACAAAAAAAAAATCTTGGTCTCACAATCCCCCGGATTTTTTGCAATCTGCAATTCTACAAGAAAAAATATATGATTTTTGGCACAAATTCTTCTCATGATTTAAAAGATATGAGTTTTGTGAAACTTGAGTTTTATTGACAATTTATTTTTTCATCAGCAATATGTTGCAATTTTGATAGCATTTCCAGCAAAAAGGAGATAAAAAAGCAAAACGTAGCCATCAAGAAAAACACCAAATTACACCAATTTGGTCTTTTGAAATATACATTTTTCAATCAGCGCTGCTGAATGAATTTGAACAACTCTGAAATTAATATTAACATGAAATTAAAGTTAGTTTGTCAGAAACTCCATCATGGATCAAAACTAGCGAAGGTTAACTGGCTCTTTTAATGGTAACCATGGCGTTGGTGTGAACTGGGATTAAACAGGAGATATCCTTCTCTTCATTGTTTCTCCTCGTCTCACCTTCCTTTGATATATTATGATTTTTTTTTTTTAAATTTCCCCTCCCTCCATCTGCCTCCACTTTTCATCGTGACTTCCTGTAACCCGGCGTTCATTGGCAAAAACACGGGAGATTAGAAATGTAGCTGCCGGACCTCCGGGTGTGAACCTTTGAAAAATGATGCCAAAAACGGGATTTATAACTCTACCAGTCGCTAATATGTTATTAGCCAGAGAGAGAAAGAAAGACAGCTATATAGAGAGCTGGAGAAGAAGAAGTTTTAAGTTTGGATGGACTTTTAGTGGATGTTTCCTCAGGGAACATCTTTGTCTGCTCTGAACAACGCTGTTAATCTAACAAAATGAAAAGAAAAGGAGAAAAAAAGAGACAATTCAAGCAGCATTTAGTGGAAAAATACATGAAGCAAGCAGGCGAACATCAAGAAGAAATCCCAGCTTGAATGAGATAAAGTGATTTTAATCAACAGCTTTGTGTATGTCTGCGTGTGTGTGCTTGTGTGTGTGTGTGTGCTGGTGTTTTTTACAGGTTCCTGTCACTGTGGAAAGTGTATTTGCTCCCCCCAACAATGGTGGGTGTCTGGAGACCACTGTGAGTGTGACAACCGAGAGTGTGATAAACACGATGGCCTCATCTGCACAGGTGATCAAACACACACACACACACACACACACACACACACACACACACACACACACACACACACACACACACACACACAC
>JBAMYA010047525.1:0-10355 GCA_037176975.1 Arrhamphus sclerolepis
GGGGGTCTGCCGGAGCCTATCCCAGCTCACATTGGGCGAAAGGCAGGGGTACACCCTGGACAGGTCGCCAGTCCAAACCCACCCTTATTGAGGTGTAATTCAATTGTTCTGGAAAACATCAGAGACCCAGGCGAGATGGGGGGAGGAGAGCAGTGCGCAAACTGTAAAGGAAAAGCACCATATGTGAGACCTGGGCGTGGCTGTAACAGTTATTGGGGTATTTAAGGTGGTATGTAAGATGTCAAGTCCTTCCAACCTTCAGCTGCCAGTCCTTTGCTGTCCTACTGTGCCCTCCTACTGTGATTGTGTAATGTTTTGGTGTTTCCCCTGCCTGTGAGAGAGATCCCTGAAATGATGATGTCCTGCTATTACCTTCAGGACTTGGTCATGAACCAGCTGTGATGTCAGCGATGGCAGCCCTCCAGCAGGACATTTGAGAAACAGCTTAAAATCTGCTCTAGATCCTCTTACGTGGATGAGTGGACATGCAGGGGTTTCTGCTAGACCCCTGTAGAAGATGGTTTTTTGAGCTGGAGTTTCAGTTATCTAATCCTGTGACTCACCTTTTCATGGATCTGACCACGTTTTCAGTTTAATTTCCTTCACCTTCCTGCTGCATCCGCGATCATCTCACCTCTGTAGATCTGAAGAATACCCTTGATGATTGGTGATTATTAATACCACGCAAAGATCCAAACCAAAAGACCTCAGACCTATCAGTCTCTGTCATTAAAACAAACTCTTTTGCATTCAGTTTTCTAGAAAGTAAATAGAGTAAAAGCTGATTTTGTTGGGTCTGTTTTTCAGTGAATTAATTCATGTTTGTTACTCCAGTGAGTATGTGGGACAGCAGGACTCTGATCACGTGACTGATGTGTTTACTGGAATGAATGTCAGCCAGTCCAACGGTGAACGAAGCTGCTTACTGCTGCTGGTGCATTTAAAGGGGACCTGTTATGCAAAAATCACTTTTAGTGTCCTTTTCTATTTCCATTTGGGTATCTCCTGCCCCTATAAACACTCCAAGCGTGTAAACAAACCATCCATCCATTTTCTGTGAATCAGTGGAACAATTTTGGTGTCAGGAATCATGAGTCGTTTAGATTCCTCCCCTGTTGTGGCGTCAGTTTAGGGAAGACCCACCCTGGCACCTTCCCTCACCTATCATCCCCTCCCAGAGCCCCACCTACTAGATTAGTAGAGCCCCCGTTTTTGGTTTGCTGATTTTATAGCACCAACACCAAGAGCATCAATGCTTGTAAAGGCAGTGGAGGCAGCCATCATAAAAGCCTGTAGTCTAGGCTAACATTAGCTGCTGTAGCCTCACTTTATAACATTACCCAAAGTGAATAGCAAATATAGAGCTGGTGAGATCTGTTTATGTAAAAGTGATTTTGTGCAAAGAACTTCATGAACATGTATAGCCCATCGACCTTTTCTAACTTGCTGAGAAAGGGGTATAATAGGTCCCCTTTAATAGAAGTTCTAAATCAGGAGTGTCAAACTCTTTTTGATCTCGGGCCACATCATCACCATGGTTACCATCAGTGAGATAGTTATTCTTTACTTTCTCAATCAGCTGTCATGTCAAATTTCCTGCTAGTTCTGGACTCTTTCTACAATGGTTTTCCTTGACAATCTGACATTAAGATTCTGTGTTCTGCTCATATTCCTTCAGTTGATTTAAAAATAAATTTTCTGAAAGATTATAAATTGACTCCTTTGTTTCTTTTCTTGTGGCTAAGGTTAGCTTACTTAGCTCATTTTTTGGTGTCAGAGGTTCAGCTGCTCTGCTAGGGTATGCTATCAAAATTACAATTTTTTTGTTCTTAAATCACTGATTTGTCATAAGCAAGAAGTTAAAGTTTGACATAAAATAAAAATAAATTCAAAAACATCAAGACTTTTAATCATGAAATTGGTACCTTACCTCCTAAGATAGAAGAGGAAAACTTTTATCATAATAAAGAAAACTTTTCTCTTAAAATCTTTTATTTAAATTTTTAAAGATTGAAGCTTACTTTTGTTAAATAATTTTCACAAAAATTGATGTAAAATTGCAAATTTCTTAAAATAATTTTTAGAAACCTTTTGTCCTAAAATCATGAATTCTTGTTGTTAAAAATGTATTTACAAGGTTGCAAATTATTGACAAAATGTGTAACTTTTTGTTGTAAAATCCTTACTTTGATGGAATTGCATGTTTATATTGTAACATTTTTGAGGTTGAAGAAGCTCGTCGCAACCTTTGCACAATTGTGGCCTTTTTTATATAAAATTGATACTTTTCATACTAAAAACTACTAATTTGAATTTGTGACATCGATGCTGAATCAGACGTTGGCGCCCCTTCAGAATTTTTTCAGAAATGCTCTAGTTATAATTTTATGATTGTCTTTGAATCCTCTCATGGGCCAGATACAGTGAAGTGGAGGGCCAGATTTGGCCCTTGGGTATTAAATTTGACACACCTGTTCTTCATGATTTTTCCTCTTGTAGGTGTGTTCTTCATATCAAAATGATTTTAAGCATTTAGCATCTGCTCCATACGTCCAGAATACATCCAGGAAGCTGGTTGAATTTCTCAGAATCCCATTTTCACTTTTCTAGAGGCGCTATTTGAGCAAACGTTGAGCTGTTCCACACCCACCAGAGCCGGAAATAGACCAGAATGTGATGCAGGTGCACTTTGGGAGCTGTCACCGCATCACCCACACGGTCTGAACCGGCTGCAGTTCAGTGCAGAGCAGGTGTTTGTGACTTTGCACAGTGGACAGGCTCTTGTTATTGTCACCGCTCCACTTCCCTCCCACACCCCGAACAAACAGGTGGATGTGGCTAAATACAGGCCTGCATGACTCACATGATGCTCATGATCACCAGCTACTTTATTTCATGCTCATGTGAAACATTCAGAATATTATGGCCTTATTTTTATTTATTTTTTTCCTATTTGAGATAAGGTTATTACTGACCATGAAGTTGATCATATGATTGTTTGATTACTTATTAGAACAATAAAACATGTCTGAATTCATAAACAGACAAATAATGATAAAAAAAGACTAGTTTGATGTGTAAAACTGTGTGGATCCATAAAGGCAGAAATCTGCTGCCTTTTCTTCAGATTTCTCGAGATTTATAAATCCAGATTCTCTCCTACAATCCAATTGAAGCTAAAGATTTTGACTCATGTAGAGTTAAGAGTAGAGGAGGAGCTGTTTTATTTTATGTAAAGCTGAGACTATGACCACATATTGTTTCAAAAACAGAATTGATCCTCGTCAACATTTCATCTCTTTCAGGTCATTTCCATGGTTGAAAAGATCTCCAGTTTGACTTCAGACACAGCAATGAGACAGCACTAATCAAGGTCTTAAATTACATTTATCTGAACACTGATTCAGGTAAAACATCTGTTCTGCTGTTGCTGGATCTTAGTTCTGTGGACCACTCCTGATGGGGTTTTCAGGTCCAGTTCTAAGCTGGTTCAGATCACATCTTGAAGGCAGGAGTTTTGTTGTTTCCATGAGTGAGAATAAATCTGAGTTTATTCTCATCAAGGCTCAATTATTAGTCCACTGTTATTCAACCTCTCCAGGATTCCTCCAGGTCAGATCAGACGTGACAACAAACACAGCTATGCAAACGACACTCAGATTTAGTTGACTTTTTCACCAAATTGTTCTGGCCCGTTAGACTCCCTCTGTCAGTGTTTGGAGCAGGTGAATATCTGGATGCAATCAAGCTTCCTTCGATTAAATAAAGATAAGACAAAAATTCTATTTGGTAATATAATAGAAAGAATGAGAGGTGCAGCTCAGCTTGAATCCAGAGGGCTCAAGACAAAAACTCAAGTTATGAATCTTGGAGTTTTAATTGATTCAGACCTGAGCTTCAGCAGCATCATGACTGTCACTGAAACAGTTTTTTACCACCTCAAACAAATATCGTGAGTCAGAGATCTGATGTCCAGAGCTGATTTAGAGAAGCTCATTCACGTCCAGCAGACTTGACTACTCTAACACTCTTCTGTCTGGTCTTCAGCTCATCCAAAAAACCACCTTCTTTTTCTTTTGGAGGGTTACCCAGGCATTCTCAGCCCAGTTGAGAAATATATAATCACCCCAACGTGTCCTGGGTCTGCCTTTCGGGCTCCCGCTTGGTCAGACATACCCGTAAAAACTCCCCAGGGAGGTGACCAGCAAGAGTCTCCTCATCAGATCTTCTATCCAATCAGGCAAGGTTATGTTGAAAACAGAAACAGGTTCCACGGCAGATTAAAAAGAAAAGAAAAAAATCAGAATCATCCCATTTTTAAAAGAACTAAATTAGTATGGGTGGCAAGACATGACCAATAACAAACGTTTTACAGTAGAGACACTTGAATGAAAATAGTCTATTAAATTGTTAAAAGTTAAAAGTTCATATCTCTTTTTTATTTGGTGTCTCAATTTTTTAAATCTCCAAGTGCTGATTTGACAGCCTTTATTTTAGCTTTATTTGCCATATTATGGTTTGTCTCACACTCAATACACTTTTAAGGATGGTAGAAGTTTCTGTGGATATTTAATGGTGTTGTAGACCAGATTAGCCCGAATGTGTGTCGCTGGGAGGGCAGCAGGCGAACAGGACAAAAGCAGAAAAGCTTTCTGATGAGTACTTGTGTGGAGGTCATGTGATCAAGTCATTCAATGCATCCGTCTCAACTGTCATCTTGCCTTCTAATGCACAGCGTGATGACCCTTGCGACTGCCTCTCTCCTCACTTAAAGCTGTCAGCTGATTGGTTGTTAACACCAATGTTCCCAGTGAAGAAGAGTGTACAGTAACATTTAATGAACGCTGCCAAGTTAACTTAACAGTCAGCTTCGACTGTGAAACAGTGGCATGCAGAGGTCAGACCAGCTGTACTCGCTGCGGATTGGTTGATTCCAGCAGGCTGATGAGCTTGATTAGGAAATGCCAAAAAAAAACAAAAAAAAACAAAAAAAAAAACAGCAATGCTCAGCCTCAAGACAACTATTATACATGTGTCAAGCTCAAGGCCCATCAGTGTGTATAAAGACAATCATAAACATATAATTAGAACTTTTCTGAGGAGATTTCAATATGACTGTCTGTTTGATTCAGTTCTGACATCAAAAAGTGGAAAAACGTGGTTTATGTCAAAAAGTCAGGATTCAGCAAACATTTGCAAAGGATTTTATAACAAAAGTTACTGATTTTTGCCAAAATCCATGATTTCAGGACAGAAAGTTGAAATCATACAAAGCTGTCAATTTTTGCAACATTTTGAAATAAAATTAAATATTCCAACAAAAAGAGATTATTGTTAGTTAAAATTGTTGGTTAAAAAATTACAGTGTTGTGACATTTGTGATTTTACGATAAAAAGTCTTGGTTTTTCACAAAAAAAATATTTTTTTTTATTTGGGATTCCACAAGAATAAAACCTGCAATTTTTGTAAAATTTGATTTTGTAATGACAATTTTTTTTAAAAAAAAACACAGTTTTCTGAAGTTGCAATTATAAAACACAAATTTTTGTACAAAATGCTCAATTTGATGCTAAAAGTTGTAAATTTTGCGAAATTTCAGATTTTATGTAAAAAAAACGCCACTTTTTAAAAGAAATAAAATTACAACCATTTCCAGGAACTAGCAGGAAATCTGACAACATAGATAGAAATGAAGAATAACCAGCCACCATGGTGATGATGTGACCTGGCATGAAATAGAATCTTTCACCTCTGCATTAACACAATGAATAACCCTCCCCCCCGCCCTGCACCACCACCACCACCAACTTGTTTAGCCAGCATAACTGAGCGAAGTACTGTCTATGTACCTGCTTCTTCCTATTCTGGGTCAGGAGGTGTCTTTAGGTGGAGAGCTTTTGTCAGAGCCCAACACTCAGGTGTATGGATAGTTTTGCTCCTCCATTGCCATCAGATGATCACCAATCAGCTTGTTGTGATTCCAATTAGCCAAGGAAGGCGGCAGATGTTCACTCAGCTGCAGCGTTCAGGTTTTTTCCAGCTCCCTTCAGTCGTGTCAGAGCGCCACCGTCTCTCCTTCTGCTGAGACAGTTCAGTCGACACCAGCCAGCCTCTCCTCTGTCTGTCGGTCGGTTTGAGGAGGGGGGCTTCCCTAATCTTCACCACCTTGGGTTGGATTTTTAAAGAAGCTGGGGCTTCGTTGTCATGGCAACAGGCAGCATTTTGCTCCAAGTTATGACCATTGCGAACTCACACAGTGAACCTGCCAGCTAAAAATGTATAAATGAAGAAGAAGGAAAAAAAAAACATGTGGGATTAGAAGCTCCTCCTGCATCAGTAGGCATTTCAGGAGCGCTCATTTTGTTTGACATTTTCTGATATGCTACAGGTTTGGGTTTTTTTTCCCTTCCTCCTCTTTTTCTATGCTTTTTTTTTGGCACTTTCATCCCCAAACTTTGTGAAGCGTTGGATGTATTCTGTTCGGGTTTTTGCATTTGAATGTCTCTTTTGTTCACAATACAAGACACATTTACATTTCCCTTGTTCATTGTTACGCGTAGAATCACATACTGGAATTTCCCAAACAATTTCCATATAAATACTTTTTTTTTCTCTTCATCCATCACTGATACAAGTGTCTAATGTTAGGATTTGGTTCTGTGATTGTAGGCTTTCAGAGGGAAATGAGACTGCAGTCATGAGGCGTTCCTTTAATTCCTTAAAACAACGTTTGTCAGCATTTCATCAAGTGTTTGAAATTTACAATTTTTCTGTGTCAGGAGCACTGTGAAGTAAACTGTTCAGTCCTATTACCTATGAATCAGTACAGAAACTCTATAATAACAGTATTTTAACTTCTAGCACTGTCTTCATCCAGCCTTGACAGAGTAGTTTTTGTAGCTGTGGACACTTTAAATTTCAAGTCATTTTGTTCAATAAATGTGAACCTCGAAGGATCTGAAAATAAGGTCCTGTGGACAGTAGATACAGTCTTTAAAATTAGAGAAATTATAAGTGTTGCCAAATGGGTCATGTTGAAGTATCGTAACAGTGGCTTAAAATTATCGTTTGTACCTAGTTTGCTATCTGATGTGGCTCAGGACCATCTCCATCTAGAGCACATCTCAGCAGGTCCGTCTAGCTACCCTCCATTAGAGCTCATTAGTTACACCCAAAAAATCTTGAGGAGCCAATTAAATCAGTCTATCTTTGCATAGAGTCTCTGAAAGGACTTAACGTGATGACGACAGAGCTGAGATGTTGTAGTCATTTGAATGAGCTTTGTCATCAGCAGTTAAAAACGTGGACCTCTGTGATAATCTCTTCAAGATTGTGGTGGATGAGGAACATGTCATTTACAAATGGTAACAGACATCTGGTAAACTTTAAAGAAGCTATTCAAAGAACATGATCAGATCATCTGTCAATCTTTAGATGTAGCCAGCTGTGTTACCCGGGTTACATTTGTCTAAAATAATGGTTGAGTGTTTGAGCCCACTGGTTATTCTCAGATTCTGCTGGAAAAAACAGCAATCGTTGGATTCTATTTTCATTATTGTCCTCTCTCCTCAGCACTCTACTGTTGACTCCTTTGTCTCTCTGAAAACGTCATTGCTTTGATTGGTTATTGCAGAGGCAGCTTGTGAAACAACAGTTGGTCCCGCCTCCTGGATGAGGAGGTCCTATGCTGTTATTCAGGCCTACATCTGTCCAGATTTGGCTCCGCTCTATCAGTCTAATCCCGAACAAGGAATCAATACATTTAAAAAACAGAAAGAAAAAAAACTACATATCAGAAATCACATTACTGGAAAGTCTTTATTTAAAGATGTTAGCCTTAACTCCCAACCTCTAGCTTCATCCTCTGTATAGTTAAGTTTAGGCCATCTCCTGGTCAGGATAAGGAATCAGAACTACTTGATTAAGTTGATTAGGACTGAGCAATGGCCTAAAAGTAATTATTTCATCTTATTTTATTTCATGTTGTCCTACACCCAATTTCCTATTTAAATCAACTTTTTTCTGTCAAAAACAAACAAAAAAAGAGTGGGATTAAATAAAGTGGACACTTTTAATTTATTCTAAAACAAATAACATAGAAGTGAAAACACCATCCCATCAGTGATGACTTTTCACCACACCTTTCATCATAATGATTACTGAAGATTTTTTAAAGGTGTCACTGTGTTGTCTCCTGTTGAAGAAATGTTGGCGTACTTTGACTTTTTGTTGCCATGGAATTTAGATTAATTTTTACAGCAGACAGCGTTTTTTGCAAAATGTCAAATTTTCCAAACACAAACTAACTTCCAGGCGACTAAAGAAACTGTGGCTTTTTTGAGAACATGTCTTTCTTTTTAGGAAAACTAACTTTTAGCAGCGCAGAGTGACGTGGTGGATTTGTCTGAGACTCATTATGGAACAAAGGAAGCTCAGGAAAATTGTGGCAGTGGTAATTAATTGTTAAAACTGATTTACTGCCCACCCCTAAGCTAGGTTTAGAAAAAGCTGCACAGTGTAATTAGCTGTTGTTACCTTTCATCACATAGTCGGGTCGCTACCACATGACCCTCTATGGTCGCTACCTTCGTCATGAGCTAATCTACACACTTTGTATATAAAGCACAAGCCTCATCTTTGTGCTGCTTCTGTGTTTTTATGATTCCTGTTGAGATAAGAAGTCTGACATTAATGACTGCTTCAGAGATCAGCACCTCATTTGTAGTGTAGAGTAACCCTGCCTGGTAGCCTCATGTCAAACCTGGCATTTAAACATGCGCTGCTAAAGGACAGTTTCATTACCAGGACCTGTGCTGTCCGAGTAATTGTGGTCTGTTTGGTGAGCAGCAGAAAGAGCAAGAAGTTCCCTTAATCACATTAAGACAAAGGAAACTGTTGTTGTCCCTCGACTCATGAAAAAGGGTGGAATGGTTGTGAAGCAGAAATTTCTGTTCTTGTGATGATGAAAGTTCTTTTTCTCATGTCCCAGGTGTTTTGTAAGTTGTGTGTTTAGCTGAGAGGGCGGGCCTTGTCAGCCAGTAATCCAAGAAAAAGGATATTTGGTGGAACAGGGTCTGTTTTAAAGCAGCGCGGAATAATTTGTGTGTGCGTGTGTGTTAAGATAATAGCTTCAACTTTATTTGAATAACACATCCGGGTGTCAGCTCATCCAGGAAGTATGTTTTGTTGAGGTTCCATAACTGACCATAAGTGCTGGGTTCAACACAGTGCAAATTGCCCAACTTATATGCATATATATATATATATATGTGTGTGTGTGTATATATATATATATATATATATATATATATATATATAGATATACAACCCGATGAATGGTTGTTCTGTTTCCACCAGAAGAGGAATATTTGTCACGTCAAGTGTGTTAATGTGTGCATTTTTCCAGGTAAAGTTCAGCATGTTGCATCCCTGAGCTGTTCAGAGGACAAACTGGGTCCCGTCATGCATGACTTGAGGTGTCTTATCTCTTTAGCATCTGGATGGTGGTGTCAACAGCGTCAATATGGATTTAAACTACGTTCATTCAGCCGACCAGTGGGTTCAGTAATGGAAGAACAAGTCGTCTGTGTGTCTGCTGATTACCATCTCAGACAACACAGGTTCTGCTTTCACACCTGATTTGTCGTGAGGAGCAGCTGCTTGTCACACTATAATACTATAAGTTTGTAGGAGAGCAGTGTTTTTTTTCTTGTCGTCTCCTTGAGATCCAAACAAAGTAGAATTAAATGGTTAACATAAAAAGATGGAGTAGAGGAAATTCAATGCACCTCTGAGTGGAGGGTTTTCTCCAGAGCATCTTTGAAATCACACACCAATACTTTTCTAAGCTCTTCTGTTTGGTCAGTGTGCTGATTTGCAACTGAAGCAGAACCAAGGTGCTTTCTTTATAGAGATATGGTGTGAAGAGGACTACATTGAGCGTGAAAATGTGGCAGATTTGATCAGTTGAGCACTGTGACGACATCCAAAGCAAACATTCCTTGTTAGGAATCATGAGCTCCAACTGAGCCCCACATGGACCCCAGTAGTGACATCACATGTAGGGGACCTTGTGATCTGAAGTCCAGGTGGGGTACCAAGAGGTGACTTACCTGGGTTTTCTTTTGAGACTCATGGGAGTACAAACAACAGAGTATTGTCCCAAAGTATTGTACTAAGCCTTACAAGATCCATGTGGGTTATGTAAGGGATGATTGTGGGCTGCTGTGTCCACAGGGGGGCTGCATAGGCATCCATCCATCCATTATCGATACCCCCTAATTCCTGTTCAGGGTCACGGGGGTCTGCTGGAGCCTATCCCAGCTCACTTTGGGCGAAAGGCAGGGGTACACCC
>JBAMYA010047526.1:0-34830 GCA_037176975.1 Arrhamphus sclerolepis
TATGTATGTATATTTCCCCCAGTAAGACATTCATGCAGCCTGTCAGTGTTATTACCTGAAACAGAGATGTGACTGCACTGGAAAATGGGAAATGCATATAAAAGCTGAAATATGTATATGTGTGTGTGTGTACATATATATGTATATATATATATATGTATGTATATTTTCCCCAGTAAGACATTCATGCAGCCTTTCAGTGTCATTACCTGAAACAAGGATCTCATTAAAGCTCATGTGAAGCGTGACAGTTGTTGGCAGGATGACGTCGAGGGCTCCTGTGCTTAAGGAGAATGCTGCTTTCTGATTGGCCACGAGCTTAGCGCGCAGGTGTCACAGAGCCTCGCGCCCCGTTAACTTGTCTTCAGTTTCAGACGCAGCCGAGGAGGAGAATTCTACCTGCTGAGCTTTCAGCGGTTCACACAGGTACGGTCCACCGATATTACTGTCTAAACTCATCTTTGTTGTCTCAAGTCGTGAGTGGTAAACGCGTTACTAGTTACTAAATCATACACCACGACAGGTGAATGTCAGCTGACCAAGAAATATCCTGTTTTGTTGTGTTCTTAGTTAACACCCGTATTTGTATTTCGTGTCATATCTGTCTTATGTACAATGGATAGATCTGTTATAGTTACACTGATAGCAAGTCAAATGTTTTTTTCAGACTGTTCAGGAAGACCACTGAAGCTTTGACACAATTCATTTGTACCACTAATACCTTAGTGATTGATTTACTTTGTTTATTTTGGCTGGTAATTAAAAAACAAAAATCAAGAAAACAAAAGACAAAACTATGTTTGGTTTTGTTACACAATACCTTTCAAACAATGTATGTAGATAAGACCAGCCTGACCAGTTATTTTACAGCCACAATCAAAGTGTAAAAGGCCCCTGTATGACAAGGTTTCTTGGAAGGTGATGTCTGTTAGATTTATTACTTCAACTCCTGAATCATCGAGTTTTGATGAGATAAGCTCATCTTGTTTTTTTCTAACTTTGGCTACTGTAGTGATAGGTATGTCTGTATGGAGATAATTTGATAAGTTTTTGTTATGATAAAGAATCCAAACAGAAACGATTACCAAACATCTGTCAGTCTTGGATATTTAATCCAAATTCAGCAGATGTTTTCAGTTACCTGTAGGCAACAGCAGTGACTTGCTGTTTGCATGTGATCAGCTGAGGTTTTGTCTTGTTAAATCCTAATAAACCTTAGCCCCATGCTTCCATTGATCAGATTCATACCTAGGCCTGCAGCAGGACAAAGTGGAGGCAGATCCATGCTGGCATGTCAGTGGGAGTGTTAAAGTTATTCAGGGATTGGGTGACAAGGCAAAGCATGTATGGTGAACAGGTGTGCTTTTGTGCTTCCTTTGGCCTATCAGGCAGCCCTCGTCTCTCAGGTTTTGAAATTTATCCCAAGGTGAAATTCTTTTCACTAAAAATCAGAAGGAGGTTCTTTATACTAAAATACCAGCTCCACTTATTCAAGACTAACTTTGGAGAGAGAGAGAGAAATGGTGATAGCTGTGAAACATCTGTTTCTGTTGTGCCTATCCGTATTTTGCAGGGTATGAAGCATCATCCGCAGGAGACTCTCCGTGTGTAAAGACAGGAAAAACTTAATGGTGTTCTTCTTTGTAGCATCTAAATTTAAGCAACGACCGAAAATGTCCTATCAGGAGACTGTTACAGTAAGACCACGTGGTTAACAGTGTATATCATATAGCCTTCAGGAGATCATTGGTGCTGCCTTCCACTTCCTCTGAAACTGATCCAGTAAAGGAAGATTAGGAGCGACATGTAAGCTGTAATCCAAGTCACATGCAATGGGGAGGACTAGTTGGAGATCTGTCAAACACAATAAGCAATGACAGCATGTCAGCAAGTGATCATCTATAGATGTGTGTGTGAGTCACACCGCAGTGTCACAGAAGATGATAGCTGGTGTGGAGACAGCGTACAATCAGCATATGGAAAAGAAACTGTTCACACTTAAATATAAGAAGTTTTTCTTCTTTAGCTAGCAAATGAAATTGCATCACTGAAAGTCATCTGCCTAGTATGTTCACCTGTTAGATCGGTTTTGTATTAATGATGTTTGTAATATTACAGTGATTAACTTCTTGAGTAGATAACATATCGCATAAAACTTAAAGTAATTTACTTAGTTGTGTTTTCCTTAAATGTTAGGCTACAGTTAACTGTTGAATTGCTGGACTGTTGTAAGTGAATTTTTGAAAGCTTCACCCAACTAGAGCCAGAAGTCAGCTAATAGTCGATCAGACCCTGAACAGCAACAACAAATTAAAAAAAAAAAGAAGTGAAAACATTGGAAATGATAAATTTCAAGTATGCAGTTTCTTACGCATGATGTTATATATCATTCTTAATTTAAAAATCCAGCCCTTCATCATTTTAAGTAACCCAGAACAAATTTTAAAGATTTCTTTTTCTTTTGGTTCAGTCCTCATTAACTCAACCTTTAAATCCAAGATCAATGTTCAGATCATTTAAAATAATATTTTAAGTAGTAATATAAAGTTTACTTACTTTTGTTAGTGTCTGTAAAATTGTTGTAGTATAATATCACTTTTTCCAACTTCCAAAATCTAACAAACTCCTCATTTTTACCCGTTCATGTTATCATGTGATACATTTTAACAATCTCCACCAAGCATCTACTTTGAATGTGCTCAAATGAATCTAATTAGAAGCTGTGGTATCTGCCACATTTGTTGTTTTTCTCCCTCACTATTGCTGCTTCAAAAACAAATGTTATAATGTAATTTGAGTTGCTGATGGCCAAGTGGTTTACTTTGAAGCCACTCTGTAGCAATACCATCAGCATAATGCCCCTTGCAAGACACAACAAAGTGCACCTCTACTAGGACAAAGTGGTATTTCTTACTTTTTTGCTTACATATATTTGTGAAACAGTGCCCCATTAATAGATTTTTATTTGTTTTTTCGTTTGTTTGTTTGTTTTCTGAAGCAGAAACAGCAGCACACGTTAACAAAGCGCTACTCATTATAATAAAGCTATCAGGGCAGTCAATTCTTTTGCAACTACAAACTAATTACAAACCATTTCCTAAAGACAAAGAATATTTTATACCTTGAATGTTGCCTCAGTGTAGTTATACAATACAGTTTCTTTCAGTCTGTCCCAGGCCATAAAGTTAGTATGATGACCCATTTCAGAAATGAAATAGAATTTATTTTAAATGATAATTATACTCCTTTACCAGCTATTTAAACTATCATCAATCAAGAAAAGTGTCTATAAAACAAAAAGCTATTATAAAACATTGTCAAATAGTTGTTAAATGGATCTGTGTGTGGATGGATGGATGGATGGATGGATAGATAGATAGATAGATAGATTGCAAATTGCTACATAACCTTGGCAGTAGGTAACTCAGTAAGGTAGTGGTGAGTAACATCAAAAACAGTGAGTGGAAGGAAATACCGCAGAACATTCTTATGTTTCATGTCTAAAAGCCTGAAAGCAAATAATATGGTTCATTCAGCAGACTCTATTCTCTCCCTTATTCTCTTTTCATAGAATAAAGCAATAGTCTGTGCCACTATCCCTGCATAAGTAGGGCACTAAGATGCCCAAAAGTGATACCTGGCCAGGTGACACTGGAATGGAGACTATGAATAGTATGGACAGTGCTGGCAGCTGTGACAGTGTTGTCAGTGGGAATTCTGGCTTTGTAAGTAAACTCAGCTTACTTTCTTCAATTAAGCATCTATATAGATCTTGTCTGTCATATAAAGTAACTTAAGGTATCAAGATTAAACAATGTTGGTGACAAAGTTGGAACAATGAAGCCATTGCTCTGCTTCAGACATCTTCTACTTCTAGGGTTTGGAATTTGTTTCACGGGGATTTTGTATTTATTTCAGAGTGATGATAGTTTAGAGCACCTGTCTGCAGAAGAAAGGGCCTGTCTCATGTTTCTGGAAGAGACTATCGAGTCTTTGGATGCTGAGGATGACAGTGGATTATCCAATGACGAACCTGAACAACTGCCCGGTCTTGGCAACCTTGCAACCAAACTTGCTGACCTCTCAGCCTCTATGAACAGAAGCAAGTTCAACAGTGAGTTGGTCTGTGAGGACTGGTGGGCCATCAGTTATCTCTGAAGAGCCATACCTTTTATTTATAGTTGCAAATGTGTGCTCATTTGTCTTTCAGGTTTACAGAAGCCTACTTCTCAGGAACAAATCAAGAAAAATGTTGACCCCAGACCCATGCAGGGCTACCTGGTTCCTACACCTCTTGTTGTGGCAAGCAGCTCTCTGGGTTCTGTTACTGGTACTAAACCAGTGACTCCTGTAGGCAATACCGCCAATACTATGCCTCAGTTTGTGTCGAAAAACAGCAAACCTGCTCACAAACACAACGAGAAACCTTCTGCTCCTCCAGTACCATCAGAAGCTAATGTTGTGATGCCTGCTTCCACAAAACCCAAAGACTATTCAGTCAGGCCAGCTGAGGGTCCTTTGCCAAGAGGACCTCTGTCCTATGAGGCACTGGTTCATTTGCGGAGGAATGCCTCCACCAAGAAAACACCTTTATGCCCCACAGTTGATCACACTATAGACTTGGATAAATGTCACCCTGCGGCAGTGGAACCCCTAAACTTGCAAAGATCTGACAAATTCCATTCTGAAGTCTCCAGGTCTAAGATGGATCCTCCAGTAGTGGCCCCAAAGCCCAAATTTTTTCCTGCCAACATACCTTTAAAAACGCAAAATAAAGAACCTGCAGCTTCACATTTTTCAAAACCTGTCAAGCACGCAAATGATCCCAAGATGGTGAGACTTGAAGCTCTGCAGAAGCTTGGCCTCTTAAAAGACCAAGAGCCAGAAGAAGGGGCAGTAGCTCCACTCCCTCCCCCTAAATCTCTTTCTTCTTTCGATCCAACACCTAAAAGATTCACCAGCAGTCTGTTTAATTGTAATCCTTCTAGAAGCCCTTCATTTTGTTCATCTCAGATGCCCACAGAACCAAAAACTAAAGTTCTCCAGAGCAGTGCCAGTTTCAGTAATCACTCCAGGCATGACCAGCAGCCTGTGTCAGCATCACATCACCCTGCTCAACACAGCGGGTTGAAGAGAGGCGGTCTGGAGCGCTCTACGAGCCTAGACAACTACACAAACAGTGGAAACTGCTTGGAACGGCAGCACAACCTGTTAGCAAAACCAGTGAAAATTATGACGACAGATGAGTCCGTACCCGACAAACCCTCAAACTCAGTGGGGTATACTGTGATGCTGGTGCCTGGGATGGGAGCTGATCGAAAAGAGGCTCTCAGAAAGCTTGGTCTGCTGAAGAACTGAACTAAAGCAGGAGGACATGAAGAGAAAATATTACTTCAACAGGAATATTAACACTTGTAATTTGGATTATATAGAGTCTGACCCAAAAAAAAACAAAAAAAGTCAGACACTTGTTGGATCAACTTTGACTTTTATTTTGGCACACACTTTTGTTTGTTTTTATATGTTTATACAATGTCAAAACATTTATATGTATCCAGGGCTGCATTTTTTTTTCTACAAGATCTTGTACTAAAGATGGGGGAGTCAGACCACTGTTTAAAGGCTGTTTAAGATTTTTAGTTCTTAGGGTCTAGACTCCATGTGTGAAAACTTTGCCTCACGCTCTCTGAACTATTTCAAGTTTGAGTTTATCTGATCCTGACATTGTCATCTTGGAATAACCCCCGTGCCTGGGAAGGAAAAAATATATTTATGGAAACTCTGTCATTTACTGTACAAAGCTTCACTGTACGGACTTTGGACTACTTAATTATTGAAGCTATATCTTACCAATTGAAGCATTTTTTTTGTGATCTAGCTATGGGCTATCAAAGCTTTTTTTTTTTTAAACCTTCCATAAAGATCATGGGTCATTATTAACCAAGTCTTTGTTTTTGTTTTGTTTTTTAAATAATGCGTTGAACAGTTGTTGTTGTTTTTTTTTTAATCCAATTTTAGAAGTTTCAAGAATCTGTTTGACTGATGCAGAAGTTCAGGCATCTATTCCACAACCAAACCAAACCAACATGGTTGTTTAAGGAGTCAGAAGATACTCGTGCATCAGTTAGTCAAATAACTTTCTTTCCCTTTCTTCCCAGATAGCATATAAACTCATCTACCAAAGCCTTATTTAAAGGCTTTTTCTCCCGTTTAAAATCCAAGCTACTTTTCTGCATCTCATCGGTTTCTTTCGTTGTGACTGTAATAATAAATATCATTTCGATGCAATTCCACTAAATGGGTAAGCTCAGATCATCAAAGGTTGTGCTGATTGTTTCAACTTCACAGATGTGCCTATAGGTTTGAGTAAAAGCTTAAATAAAAACTTTTAAAAAAGGTAGATAAATTAATCCATTTTTTAAAATACTGACTACAAATTTAAAAATTTGCATGTTATTTTTGCGTGTTTCATAAACTGAAAGATCTAACTCAAATGCATGACTATAAAGAACTTGCGTAACAACAGCTCATCTGTTCATCTATTATTTTTTATTCTTAAAAATGTGTACGCTCTTTCTTTCATAGCCTAAAATCATCAGATCTTGATCTAGAACGAAAAACATATAATATCGATATATCTGCTCCCCATAAGTGCCATTGCAAATAGTCTACATGTGATGTATTCCACATTGAAAGTGAAGTGTTATTACAGTGTTTCATGTTATCTCAGTCTCTTTGCTTCTGTGAGAAAGTACAGACATTTTGTAACCTAGTTACTGTGAATTTACTTTTAATATTCAGTGGTTTGACATGTGATTTCATTTGCTTAGAGTAACCTGCAGGCCCTTTCAGGCTGTATCTCTGTGCTTCGTTCAACACTTCCATTACAGAATAGCCATGAGCCAGAACTCCATGCTACTCATCTTACACGCTACTCAGTTGATGAGAAAGCCTGCTCAGCTGTTCTTTCGTTATCCGATTATCTTGAGCACCTCCATGTGAAAACACTGCTGCAGCTTAGAGCGCTGTTTTCCTTTCAGTATTCTCTTTCTCTTCCAATTTATTTCAGTGGCGTATTTTAATGACTGTTAGGTAACAATGTTGAAGCCAATCTATTCATGTGTTTCTAATTATTGGAGGAGATTTTCACGGTGACCTTCTGTAGTGAGAGAGGCAGTAAGAGACTCATTTAACTGTCCAGTGTTTGTGTCTGTATCTGCATGCAGGTCCAAAAAAAAGAAAAAAAAGAAGACATTTTAAATGTGGGTTGAGTATTATTACACAACAGATGAAAGAATCAGGCCACTGCCAAAATAAGAAATATTATAATCATACAGAGAACTGACTTTCATATCAGTTTTCAGTACAAATGGATTTGGTATTTAAGGTGTGGTTGTGCAGCCTCCTACACCTATAAGGTACTGATATCTTTACCCTATAAGATATTTAGATAATTAATTCTAAAGAAAAAAAAAATCAGCCAGATGTATGATAATGCACACAGATCTTTTTTTTTTTAAATTAACAGATTCACATGTATTTGGCTCAAGAATAAATTGTTCACTCATGTCTTAAAGTACACGGTGCTGACCCTGAGTTCACATGTAACATGAGATAACGCCACTACCTGTCAGTCCTGCTGCCTTAACTTTCTTTTTTTGAGCTACACATTTACAATAAAATAAACAGAAATACAATAAAATAAACAGAAAACTATAAATTGGATCACGGAAATTAGCATAAGTTGAATGTTTTATATACAACACAATATTTCAAGCACAGAATTGTAGGTTATCAGCAAAAATGACTCCTGTTTTCATTCCTGATTAGCAGTTGTGATTTAAAAAAGGATCATTAATAGTTAAATATTTTCAGTTTGATCAGTCTCAGTGTACAAAATGTGGTAAAGTCAAAAACAGATTTAAATTAGATAAGTTTGGAACATGTAGCATACAAAACCACTCTGATCCCATCATTGTAGATGTAAGGTTTGCTTCTTTTTGCGCTTAACCTTTCCACTGCACACAGGGACCCCTAATGACTCCAGGCGGAAGGGACGAGGTAGGACAGGGTCTGAGCTGGCAGAGGGGCTCACAGGGAGGTGAGCTGTCAAGTTACCCGGTGGGGGAGAGTGGATAGCTGAAGGGGAAAAACCGCATAAGATTTACAAGACCAACAACACATGGAAAAATGGTTAAACTGGTTTGACACTGCAACTGCTTCAAAGTCATCTCGATTATAGCCACCAACCTATTTACTTTGACAAATCAAATTCAACTTGTGTAAAATGTGATAACCATGATTATCTCTTCTTTTTTCTTTACAACTATTATCAATCCAATGTCAAATATAGGGGTTTATGTTTTCTTTACTACTTCTCCAAACTAAGCATAACGACTTATGTTTAAATGGTTCTTGATTATTATTTATTTCATGGAGAATTCACAGAGCAGAATTTAAATAAAAACATGTAAAAGACAAAATGATAATTTTAATAAATTTGAAAATGTATCAAAGTGAGAATTCAGTAATATTCTGCAAAGGCACAATTAGCTTTCTAAACTGTGCACATCACTTTAATGTGTGCAGGTCTTGGTCTCACCGTGTCCCTGTGTAGTATCACCTCCCAGCAGCTGGCTGGATCTCCTTGACCTGAAGTAGTTGTTGGCAATGTTCTCACTGTCACTGCGGTCCAGCATTTCCTTGTACCTGTCCTTTTCCACCTGCTATAACACGCAGCAGTGAGTCTCGCTGTCTTAGATTGTGTGCACATTAGGTAAAAGAAAACGCTCAACAAACACACACCAAAAATGGCTCTCCAACATCAGGACTTGAGCTTCTTCGAGCTGAAGGTTTCGCAGCCACTGCTCCAAGAAAGCAAAAATTTAGACAAGAATACATTAGAAATCTACTAAGATAGAAACAGGATTTACAGCTGTGAAGCCCTACCCGAGGGCAACGCTGTTTTCTGCACCGTCACATCTGGCAGCCTCCAAATGGCATGCTCCTCATCCCAAACGGCTTCTTTCTTCATACGGTCTAAGTTGCTGTAGTTGCAGTCCCGACGCACCAGGGGAACCATACGTTCCAGCAGGCTGTTCAGCAGCTGGCCTTCCTTCTCAAGCCGGCGAATGATTGCTAAATAATCATTCCTTTCCACCTCAAACTCTGTTTGCAGATCACGGATCTCCAGTTTGGCTGCTTTCAGCTGTTACAACAGGTTAAAGTGATGCTGGCTGAATGATGGACCATATTATTTAGCAACAAAAAAAAAGTTTAAAGACTAAATTTCCTCTTAATTCAAATTCTGCAGAATCTTGTACTGCATGTCCAAAGCACTGTTGTGAAATATGTATTCTGTGTATTTTACATGCAGTAAAACAACTATTTTAAACATAAAAAACCTGTAAATCCCAAAACAGTAAGAAGTAGCCCAGAGTTTCAGGTTCAAAGAGTTAATGAAACACTAATTAGTCCCAGGCCTAATAGTCACCACTACATTTTGGGCTGGTTTTGACTGATTTTGGCTAATCTGGACAAGTTCAGAAGTATTTTGACAATGATGGCGTCTTTATAATTTCACCTTTATACACCACAACAGAAAAATAAAATGATCAAGATGCAATCAAAGTATTTAAAGTAATTCAAAGTAAATATTTCACACAGACATTCTGACATTAATCCTGGAGTTGCTGTGACTCACCTTGCCTTGGACTTTGATCAGAATCTGATTTTTAGCATGGACTTCTTCCTGGATTGAATTGTAAACATTCAACATCACATTTTCACTTTCCTCACTGTCCTCTGACAGAGCCTGGATCAGCTGGACTTTCCTCTGGTCAGCAAGTTTCTTCCTTTGCCGGTGTTTCTGCTGCAGCTCTTTGTTCCTGGCCTGCTCCCCTCCAACCACTTCCTGTTCCAGCTGTTTCAGTCTGCAGAGAAGTGGCAGGAAAAGGCTGCTGGAAGTTGGTATAATTATCAACATGGCATCATAGGTGTTTATCTGTCACAAGGCCCATGAAGTGCCTAAAACCCGACTGTAACCATCGTCATACATTATGGTTGACAAAACCTGGCACACAAGTTGCAGCATAGTGTTTTCTTTTTTCCACAAGGTTTGTCACAACCTCAGTTTCAAAATAGGTGGTATGCTTTATAAAATATGAATAAAACCAAAGTAATGACTTGCAAATCTTATAAACCAATATTTTATGTAATAAACAATATAAAACCATAAATGTTAAAGAGAGACATTTTAGCATTTCATGAACTTATTTTGCATGTGATGAAATCAGCAAAAGAAAGTTGGGACAGGTGGAAGAAAAAGCTGGAAAAAATTACTAACAAGTAACACTTAGTGGAACATCTTGCAACTAATATGGTAAATTGGTAAATGGACTGTATCTATATAGATTTTTTTATTTTTATTTTACATCATCTGACATACGCTACAAGCCATCAACATACATATTTATAAAGGACTCTAATGGATGCTTTTTCATGCTTTTTCTTCTACACATACTCAATCTCCACCAATGAACTCCTTTGACCTTCCATCATGGCAAAAATGAGGCCAGGAATTGAACCAATGACCTTCCAATATGCAGACAACTCAGTCAGAGACAGAGTTGGTATAAAATGAGCATCTTAAAGCATTATAATTCTGTTTGCATGGGACACGGCTGAAAATCAATATTGGATGCCCAATATCTTCAGGCCCTCAAGACAGCACTACGTTAAATTCAGTCATTATTCTTTAATGAAATCACAGTAACAGGAACACTTTGGACAATCACTGTCTAAGAGCACAGTTTGCTGTGCTATCCACAAATGCATGTTAAAGCTGTGTCATGACAACAACAAGCCCTATATGAAAATGACTCAGAAACTCTGTTGTCATTTCTCAGCCAAAGCACACTTAAAATGGGCTGAAGAAACAAAGATAACACTCAAGGTTAAGCAAACTGAAATTTGAAACTGTTTTTGGAAATCATAGATTGCGTGTCCTGGAGTAAAAAAAAAAAAAAAAAAAGAAAGGAAAGGATCCAATTAAGCTCAGTGCTCATTTCAAAAACCTACCATTCCAAAGGTACAACAGTGTATCAGTGCATTTGAAATAGAAAGTTCACACATCTGGAAAGGAATCATCAATGCTGTAATTTAAATACAGGTTTTTAGAGCAACATAAATTTCCCATCCAGACAACGTAATGTACAGGAATGCAAATGCATGTAAGATAAAAAATAAAAATAAAAAAAAAGAGAGAAAGTTGAATGAAACAAGTCATCCAAAATGCCGCAACAAAAGTGAGTCGCTGAATAGCGAGCTGCTGCATCCCTGAATGCAAAAGTGCTCACTGCATTCATCACAAAATCACAGCTTTGTAGTAGAAGAGTCTCGGTGCTGAACTAGCCGGCCTGCTATCCAGACCTTTCACAACTTCATAACATTCGGATCATTTTGAAACAAAAATAATGTTTAATAAAGATGATCCAGGACTGTCAATCAGCTTAACTCTGATATAATACAGGAGCAAGACAAGAGCCACTGATCTCCTCGGTTCCCAATGTTAAGAGAGGATACGTCAGAGTGATAAACATCACCCTGTTCAAACATGGAGAAACGTTGCTGTCATCAAATTCAAAGTGACCTTTTTTTCTCTCTTAATGCGACACATTTTCTCATTTGAAACATTTGATATGCAAATGTTTCCCTGAGGATTACATGTCAGGTGGCCTCCAGGGAAAAGTGGGAGGGACTGCATTGTGCTGAATGGGCAGACAGTGTACCAACTTTTTTTTTTTTTTTTTTTAATTGGTATTGTGAGATATATTTTATGTACACATGCTCACACATACACGCAGGAAAAGCAAGAGGGTCTGTTCACTGTGGAAGTGCACAAACCTTTCCAGTACATGTTTCTGGTCCAGGGGCTTGGAAGTGTTGATATCAGATGACCTTATGAGCTGGTCTCCATCTGGACCTTTTTGGTTACTGACTGAAGCACAAGGCACAGCAGGCTGGCTCATAAAAATAGGAGAATATCATCCAATAAGCTATCCACAGCTGCACTTTCACACGTAATTTCAGAGCTACAACATGCCTTTAATTACGAGTGGTCATGGTGAAGGTGGCAGGGGTCCATACCTTTGTAAGAGAAGCAGCATTATTTGTAGTGTGGCACAAGGAATCAGTGTTGAGGCAGTGCTCTTCCTCAGCTTCTTCAGTACAGCTGGAGCTAACTAATGTTTGGAAAGGATACAAAGGAAATCACTTTACATGTTGGAAACAATTGCAGTAGAATAGCATGATGAGCAACAACACCAATTCATCAGCTGCTGCATTGGCGTTTGATAGGTTTCATTTACCGTTTTTGGGGACAGAGCTCCCCCTACTGGCTTGAGCCTTCTCCAGATCAGACAGCTTTGATTCATAGGAGCTCCGCAGAGCAGCAATGTCCTTCTGTAGCTTTGCCTTGGATTCCTGCTCTGCATTGTACTCAGCCTGCAACTTGGCCAGCTTCTCTTCGTACTCCTACAGAGAGAGTTGAATAGAAACCATAAATCACCTGATTCTTAAACAATGAACGCCTAGATGTGAAGTGAAATATTGGTGTGGGAATCGTCTGTGTTTGCCTCTTTAATTTTTTCCTTCTTTGCTTCAGGAATGCCGAACTGTGACCTTGAAAGAGCAGCTGGGGACTGACCAGTTAGCAGAGCTGTAAGTTAACAAAAGAAAAAACATTAAAAAAAACACTATTCAAATGCAAATACTACATTTGGCTTACATATATAGTTACACATACATACACACACATATATATATATATATACATATATATGTGTGTGTGTCTGTGTGCTAATCATAGAATTTTATCACTGACATGAAATGTCAGTTGTGCCCAACTGGCCAGAGATGAGTGCCCTCAACTTCTTGATCTCCTCCTGATACTCTCGAAGCCGAGCATCCTTAGGATCCTCATTGATTCGAGGTCTGTTCTGGATGCTCTTAGCCCGGTTTGCATAACGCAGTGTGCTCAAGCTTTCCTCATAATTGTTGTCTGCAGGGGAGAGACAGGCAATCATAAGGGAGCGTGTGTTTCCACCCAAAGAGTCCTGCAGAAGCCTGGTCAGCTTAGAGTCCCGATAGGGGATGTATTTGGAGCGTCCATCCACCAGGGCAGAGATGACATTCCCCAAAGCTGAGAGAGAAAGGTTGATCTTCGTGGCCTCCCGCAGCCGCTCGCCAGTAGCACCAGTTTTAGACTGACGCTCACTTCCTGCAAGGTCCACAAGGTTGAGTTTTCCTGCTCGTAGATGGTCTTGACCAGCTGCGTCTGAGCATTTGAGGCGACAAAGTAAATTGATAGAAAAGACAATTTTCAGGTACATCTTGGAATACTGTAATTAAAGAAATGAATAGCAACATAATTTGAAAATTGCCAATATATTTTATATTTGTTAAGGGGTATCTCTGGAACACCGTTTGCACAAAAGTTCAATGTGTACTGAGGGAAATGTATCCAAAACATTTCCCCAAGTGAAATAGCTAATCACATCTGGATGTATTGACATTTGTTAAATAGTCCTAATTTGATTTCATGCAACATGTTTTTCAAGGGAATATTATGCAAACAGCTAGAGAAACAACTCTTGCCGTAACAGTCACCTGACCCACCAGACACAGGTTTATATATTTAAAAACTTTAACACAAACTGACCAAAAAAAAACATACATACATATATATATTTTTTTTTTTTTTAAGTGTGTGTCTTCACCAGTGCTGCAGATCTCCAAGTGGATGGTGAAGATGGAGTGGGAGCGGGACGAGTCTTTGTTCATCAGTGTGTAGCCCACTGCCCGGTTCCTCCAGCCTTGCTCCAGGATTCTCTCACACTCCCCCACACTGTGCACAGTGTGCATCGAGAGGTCCCGCACATACACCCCACGCTCCGGGTGCTCTTTCAGCTATGCATCCATCAACCACAAAACATACAGTACACACACAAAATCTGTCAACCTCTTCAAACACCTTCAAGACTCATTCACCCACTGTGTTTTTAAGTGACTATGGTAACAATCAAAGTATTGTGCTCAAAGCACTGTGCACTCCATGAAACTAATTTTCTAATTATTACACATAGCAAAAAATAGAAATCCTTTAGGCTTCTACTTTCTCACACAGTTGCTTGATTTAGTTTATTTCTGTGTTTTTATACAGCAGTGACTAACCTCCAGTCTCTGTTTGGTGTCACCTCCCAAAAGATCTCTGATGTCTTCATTGTAAATCTCCAAATAACAGGCCCTCACAAGGAATTTTGTATTTTCTGCACACTAGCTTGCACACAAGCAACAAATAATAATTATCATTATTTTCCTTAAGCATGCAAAACTTTGAAAATCCCAGAGAAAAGATATTATCCTGAGTATTAAATATGTATATGTAATGCTCAAAATAAGGAAGATCTTTGCACATTTTTCATTATATTTATGGGTATTCTTTGGTGTGACATACCTGAATGCTCTCAAAGATGTGCTCAAAAGCCCGTGGAATGACACCTCTCTGGGCTGCAGGCTCCTCCACCCCCTGCATGGTAAAAGACTTGCCACTTCCAGTTTGTCCATAGGCAAAAATAGTGCCATTGTATCCCTCGGTGACACCCTGTAAAAGCGTAACAACCTGTGGAACTCTGTGACTGACAGCAGATTGTTAATTAAATTATGAGGTCTGTTGAAATTAGGGTGTCCAGTGACATGCTGCTTCTGTAAGGATGAGAAAATGAACAACAACTGCTTACCTCAACCAAAGGATAAGCTATCTCATTGTACATCTGCTCGGTTGTTTGATCAATATAGTACGTCCCATCAAATGTGAACTGTTTGGGGGGCTCATCCAGTGCTCCAGGTTTTTCAATGATGCACTGGCAGCGCTGCAGGTCCATGGAGAGCACCATCTTAGAGCTGAGAGCCTTCTCCCTGTCATTCAGAGGCCTGCATCTGACCACCACCTTCACCGACTCTGAGCCCATGTCCCAACATTCACTCCACAGCACCTAGACACTGAAAACAGAAGGTAAATAAAGCTGTTATACGTCTTTAATGACAAGCAAAGCTGTAGTAAAATTATTACTATTTTGAATAGTAATAATAAGATGACAAGCTCTGGCTATTAACTGCCAACAAGTTCAGTTTTTACTATCACTGTTTTGTTTTGTTTTTTTAAATCAGGATCTAGTAATTTAAAAAAAAAATGTTTAAGAAGCAATGCCGACTAACCTTGTTGTGTGTCGACTCAGGTCCTCTGCTGCTGCCGCCGCCTCGCGTCCTTTTCTCTTGGCGTTCTCTGGTTGCCTGGCAACCGTGAATGACCAATAAGTTGCAAAATTGTACAAAGCGGCAGCCATTATGGTAGAGTAAACAGAAACGATATGAAAATTGTAAATACTGTAAAAATCATTTTTACCTTGGCACAAGGGATTGAGTCATTCTTTGTTTAGATATTTGCAATACAAAACGCCTACAATTTAAGATAGAAAGTCAGGTGCTGTTATGCAAATCATGGCTGCATTTAATTACAAGAAAAATATTTTTCCTAAACTAAGTCAGGAAAGAATTAATATCCAACAGCTGTCAGTTCCAGTCACTTATTTAAGCACCAAGTGATTTTGAAGTCAAAGAGGAAAACTAAAGCAATTTGATAAAGTAAAACTACAAGAAACTTGGTAGGAATAAAAAAGATATTTGAACATTTGTCGGCACAGCTGAAAGGGAGTATGCACGCAAGTTCTGTCCGGAGGAATGGACCAAAATTCCAGCAAACTATAGTGAGAAGCTCGTACGTGGAAGGAAACCCGAAACGTTACTCAATACAGCTTAAAGGCAATGCTACCAAATATTAAGAAAGTATATGTAACTTTTATTACTTTTGATGAAAGGAATGAAAAAGATCTCATTATTCTGGAATTTAGCAAATGGAAATTATTTTGGTAATCATTACTGACCGAAAACAGGAAAGGTTTATTCTGATTTAACGCCAGTCACTGAGACAAAAAAAGAAAAAGGTTATGGGTGATTCTTGGACGATGGGCACTATAATGTTCTTTGGTCATATTTTTAAAAATACTCATCATTTTGGATAAATTCCACTTTCTTTGCCAAACTAACATTAAAACCAACTAAAAAACATTTTACTACCTTTCTATTAAGATTTTTCCATACTTTTCAACCTCCTCAAAGGTGTCAAAATCACTGTTTTCTCCTTGTTGCACACCCAGACTTTTAAACTTCAACTATGAAAACATAGTTTAAAAATATGACTTATCTGGTAATTATTAATGTACCTGAATTATAGTCATAGAAATAAATACATTATAATATTTGACTTGAGTCTTGTATCAATATTATTTTTTATACAAAATATAGACGTCGCACAGCATTGGCGTCATTTCCACCACAACACTGCACTGCCCCTTTAAAAAGTTTGTGTGAAAGATTGTTTAGGTGGTTTCCATGGAAATATAGTGACATCAGAGTACATGTTGGACATGGAGGACATTTAAATTTTCTTCCACAACTAATGAAGAAAAATCAGTGCAAATATTGCTTGACCAGTAAATAAACTTAGGCTACATCATTTCCAAACATGTTGTATCTTCATGGGTGTTTTTAAGAAGATAAAGATTTTATGTTAGATAACTTGCATTAATGAAATGCTAGCATCAATTCATAGCGATTCAGTGGAGGTCATTTTCCATTTTTTTCACAAAAACAAATGTAGAAATATCATTTCCACCACAATACCCTGTGGTGGGTATGGATTGTGAGAGTAGATGTGTAATACCTTTTAAAGTTATTTCTTAATTTCATTGTTATCTATATTGAAGATGCCACGTAAGACACCAAAAGAAAGGTCACAGGCTTATAGGGACAAAATAAAAATTTGATGCATCATTTATTGCCACTGTCTTTGCCTTACCTTCAGTTGTGCGAGTAATTTACAGTATGCACGATACCAGTTCATCAACTCAGTCTATTTTACTGAATTAGATGTTGGCTTCACATAACACTAAAACCAAGTGTGGTCGTGTTTTATGATTTTGTGAATTGAGTTTGATGAATGAAATGAGTTTAAGAATTGTTCTAAGACATATTCATACTTTTGCTCTATGTTCATGTTAATTCATTGTCATTTCCATCACACCTATTTTCAAAAAAATATTTAAAAAGTTCTCACCACACATTAAAACTGTATTCACAATTTATGAAATCTAACTTTACTTAATATAAAAATATTAGGTTATTCATTTTCTAACAAGGCCCTACCCTAACTAGTATTAAATTTCTGTAAAAGGTTTGGAATTCAGCATTTGGTCCTTTGGACGATTCATTTATCTCATTCACAACTGCATGATTACTGTATGTTGTGGATAAATTGGTAAAAGTAGTTACAAAAATGGTCCAAGACAATTCTAGAGTGGTGTAGGTTATTCTGCTTTTAAACTACAGCTGTTTATTGAAATGTGCTAGAAATGACATTTGTTCATTGCAAGTCAGAAAAAAATTATAATTTGTCTTAAAATCTGAGTTTGAACTCTTACAGATGTTTAAACTAGACATATTAAACTTATGAGACTGCTTTAGGTGAATTTTGAAAGAAAAAAAACATTTATCTTCACAAGGCTAAAAGTGTCTTTTCTGGTTTTAGCTGTATTCAAATTTGATATAACAGCAATAAAAGCAATATGGTAAAAAGTTATGTGAAGAAAAAAAACTGTAAGGGGGTTTGGTATACAGTGATGGAAGCTAATAGGCAATCCATGGCACAGGAACTCCAATATAGGACTGAACAGAGATGATTTTGCAGTGCAAAGTCAAATGAGGGGACAATCAGGTTTCTGCAGGATAAAGACTGAAAAAAGAAAATGATTTATTGTCAATTGTGAATGTTGATTCAACAAAGACTTTTCAGATTTTTTCCTGAATAGGATGTCATACTACATCACTGTTAACATGTCTGTAGAAAAAGTGACCATTATAAAGATTAACAACGCATTCATGATGATATTAAAGCTCAGGCAAAGAACAAAGTGTGATCAAATCCTGACATTAGATCTTCATTTGAGAGAAAAACAAAAAAACAAAACAGCTTCTGACTTCGCCAATTTCACATGACCGATTCTCAAACTCAACTGTTAGTTTCCCTTCTAAAAACAAACTGATACCTTACAGGCAAATATAAAAACATGTATAATTTATATTAAAAAACAACAACATAAAAGCAGCATGCACAAAATATGACATCTTTGACAAATAAGTACCCTGATGGAATATCATGTAAATTACAAATAAGTGCCACTGATAGTAGGTGCAGTGTGTTTTAAGTTAGTCAAATTTCCCCAGAACACCACAAGTTAAAAAAGTTAAAGACATAAATGTGCTTAAAAAAAAAAGGAAAAAGAAGTATGTGTAACTTATTTGCATCTGCTAATGTTGGCAACCCACATGTCCCTATGACCAGGGCTCACACCCATTCCCTTCTATGAGTGCTCTTGATTTTGTTTGGGCTCTTGTTCAGTTTTGCAGCGTTTTGTGCGATGGCATTTTCCTCCCACTCATAGCAGTGGTTCACTCTTGCACAGCTCAACAGAAGTGGCAGCTCGTCCTGGGCCTCTGTGTAGTGTTCAATCAGCTCTGCAATAGAACTGAACTCTGTCTTGCATTTCTGCAACAAAGACAAAAACAATTACTGCAAAATCACAACAAAGTAACTGCTCTGAATTTAATAAAATATGAAGTTGCCATAGTTTTGAGCCATTTTTAATACTCTTTCCCCCCGCCCTCTACTGAATAATTTTGTCCAGCCATCTAAAATTACATAATTGGCTTTTGATGTTTCAATATAAAGCTGGGTGGCTTTCACTAAAGCATTATATAGAAACAAAATAAAAATAACTTTGTAGGAATTCATACGAGTTAATCTTAGCCTCATTTTCTAAGCTTAACATTATGTACAGAAAATAATAAGATAAAAAAAAATACATTTTAAGCATGTGTGTAGGTAATATACCAGTTTCTCTAAGTTTCAGTCAACATCTTAATATTTGTTTCATTCTACATTTGCCATGACTCAGTGATCACCTCCAGAAAGAATTTCCCTTTACGAGTGTTTTCTATGAGGTAGGTGGTTAGGCCAGAGGGGAAGCGAATGATGAGAGAACCACATTTGGGTTTTTTAGGATGTGGGCACAGAAGGTATGATCCCAGAACATCATCAGCAAGGAGGGAATAGCTGCTGTCACTACAATGTCAAAGAGAGAGAAACACAAAAAACAAAACACACACACAAAATGTAACTAAAACAAAATCAAATCTGTGGATCTGAGCATGACTGGGGTACAATACACTCACGCTGCGATACCAGCCCAACACCACACAGCTTGTGCAAGAGCTTCTTCTGTTTCGGCCAAACTCGGAGCCCGGGATCTCTTCACTGGAATCTTGTTTTGATCCTTTCCTGGTTAACATGAGGTTTAAGAGGAGAAATCAGTGAATTTGGATTTGTCTTCCTACCAGGAAGTTGGAGGGGGGAGAGGGGGTGGGTGTGATGGGAAAAAAAAATAAATAAATAAAAAGGACATCCCATCAGCCATGTTTGTGTGGGAGATCAGCCAATGTAATCTCAAGTCAGTGAGAGGAATGCAGTGGTGAAATTCCACATGAACATCAGTGAGAGCAAACCAGTGGGTGATGAGCTTTGAGGATGGTGACCCACGTGAGATGACGTGATTACCCACCTCACACCACAACAGTGAGTGACTGCCCTGCCCACAGCACAGAGGGGTCTGCTTTACCTAATCATTTCTCTGACTCTTGATAGCGCTCTGTGAACTCTTGGCCCACCTTGTGATGCGCTCAGTCGCTCCTGAAGACTACGGTGTTTCAGTGGTGTGAAGGTGAAGGAGCGGTAAGCACCAGAACGCAGTTCTTTGGTGCGGATGGCTTTCTTGCGCATCAAAGAGGGAGAAGGCGCGGTGAAGACTTCATCTTGGTTCTTACACACGTTTTTGGAAGATTTCTGTGTTTTTGATAAAGGAAAAACTCTTAGTGCACATCATTAAACACACCCTCAATCGCAATAATATAAAATTAAACAAATGACATCAGATTTACGGCCTCTGCACCACATGTTGAGAGATTCATATTAAATTCAATGATGTTATTTTTAAAGTATCAAACGTAAGAAGTTTAATTTTGATCAGATGAGGTATTTAAAAATTTTTATTTTTATTTTTTTTAAAGAATGGAGGTTTCAAACCTTTGTGCCAAGGAAGAACCCTTGAAAAGGGGCTCTTCTGAAGGAAACCAGAGCGCTGACACTGAGAGGGAAGCCGTGGTTAAGCAGGGAGGGGTTGCGCTGAGGCAGCGAGCCAACACGGTCTTCCTGTGACTCTTCTGGGTGCTTTTCCAAGTAAGACAACTGGAAACAGCGGCATAGCAGCAGGTTCAGGAATTGAGCCTATGGGACAGAAAATGGAGACCGAAATGAAAAGTTAAACTCAATCATTATCAGTTTTAGCAAAATTCAGTTAATCGACAGGCAAGGCTCATCACATGTCGCCTCCTTTCTCCTCTCTTCAACCGACTGTGACCCAGAAATGGGTCTTACAAAAACATTGTCAAGAATGTCTTAATTCCTAACTCTCCACATGATCATGGAGCAGAAAGCAGCGACAGGGAAGGAGACTTCCCAGAGGAGTCCTTAATAAAAAACTGTTGTCCTTCCTGGACATATTTTCAGCATCCGCTTATATCTGAGAGAGGTGTGATGCGTTCATCACAGTTCTAATTAAAAGTTGTTTTTTTTTGTTTGTTTTAAGGGAAAAAAATAATGAAGAAGCAGTGTGCGTTAACAACTGAACACCCATCCTAGGTGAACAGGAATTAAAAGGCTTATCAAATGCTCTTAACTGATCAGTGAGCATAACTACTTTAATAAATGAAATGTTTTGGAATTATATAAGAAAAAACCACAACAAATGCCAGGATTTCTCAGAGAAATTACAAAACACCCAAATACTTCATCTCAGACTCCACAGGTCTTGACACGTTAATGTTTGCAACAGTACAATTAGAAAAAGACTGCACAAGTACGGCATGTTTGAAAAGGTTGCCAAAGTAAAGCCTCTTTTCTCTAAAAAAAAAAAAAAAAGAACAAGGCAGCACAGTTCAGCCTGACAAAGTTGTATCTGATCAAACCAGATGGCTTTTTAAACAACATCCTTTGGACAGACAAGAGAAACTGTGGAGACGTTTCCCTGTGAATATATTGTGCTTGGCCCGTCCGAGCT
Organism: Arrhamphus sclerolepis; assembly: GCA_037176975.1. Classification (NCBI taxonomy): domain Eukaryota; kingdom Metazoa; phylum Chordata; class Actinopteri; order Beloniformes; family Hemiramphidae; genus Arrhamphus; species Arrhamphus sclerolepis. Next base: position 21,348 of record JBAMYA010047526.1, read on the forward strand.
AGCCAGCAGTGCGGTATCTCTATTAGCTCCAGTTGTTCTGACCCCCCACCTAAACCACGAGGTCAAAAATCTGGATGTGACCTTAGCAAGCAGTTTAAAATTTGATAAACAAGCTCTGGTGTCAAGGCAAACTTTTCCCAACTTAGCTTATCTGTCTCATTGTTTAAGATAGATAGATAAAGATCTTGATTCATGTTTTATAAACATCAGATTGCTACATATTTGAAATGAATGTAAATTCAGTTCTTCTCAGTATGCCATTTGACATCAATCACATGCTTGCAATTTAAATTTCAAATTTAACTGCAATTAAATATTGGTTCAATTACATCTTTTTTGCTAAAGAAGACATTTCCCTTCTTTCTTTCTTTTTCTTTTTGAATTTCCTGAGGTCATAATGAATCGTCTTTGGTCAAAAATAGCACTGACATACGCTGCTGCAGCGCTCGGTTCATAGCAGTCAGATTAAAGGGCAGAGAAAGCTACTCGACTCCATCCCCCATTTTCACTCCCAAGATACATAAAATGCAGAAAGACGTGAATCTGGGTAAAGATAAATGGGGAAACTGGATTATTCTTCTCTGTTCTGGGTCTGTGATGTCACAGAACCTGCAAATCTGAGTGGTCAATGAATGACAAGTTTTCAGACGTAGGTTGAAATAATTTGTCAAAATGATTAATATTTTGGTTGAAATTGTTTTTATTTTAGTTACGATTTTTTTTTTTTTTACTATTCATTCATACAAGCTGCTCTCCTTTTAATGCAGCACCAGGAGATTAGCGCATGTCCTCCAGGCGTTTCAGATGACGTGTGAAATGCCCAGTTTAATCGGATTATTCACAGGAAAGCCTTGGTTAATAAAATTAAGCTCATAAACACCATTCCTCGCCAGTACCAGTAGTCTCCTTAATTTTATCAAGACGGCTTATACAACGAAATTCTGGCTGTGCTTAGTGCACCTCTAAAGCAGAGCTCCTGAAGACTTACAAAAACTACCTAAACTTTTTCACGATGTTATGAACTTTAGATGTTGAAATATTTTAGACGATACAGTATCTGATCGATGGCCACAAGGCCACATTGGCCTTGCAGTTGTTGAGAGAGACATCTCGTCTCCCTTGAGCCTCAGCCTGGAACCATAATCATGCTTTTGTTTTGTTTTTTAATCTCGTTAAGTAAATCATCAGTGATTATTAAAACCCCTTCTCTCTCTCTCATATACACACATAATTTAGTTTCATGTAAAGACCTTTAGATGTGATCATAACATTGTTGAAGACCTCTCAAAGGGGTATCAGAAAGCAGAAAGTATGGGAGCGCCTCACTCTGGACCACCCTTACCGCTCTGGCATGCCTTGCTTTAAAGACATGGCAGTAGAGTTGTGCGTCAGTGCTGCCTGGGTTATGGGAGACGAATGCAAACTGGGCGTCACTGGGACGGGCAGTGGACAGAGATACTCTGTGCAGAGCGTGAGCCATCAGGAGGGTCTGAGGACAGACATGTGGACATACAGTCATGCGAGACCCACAAAATAAAGCAATCAGACCAAACAGTTGCTGGATGCTTTCATCAGAATACATCACACTTACCGTTTCATCCTCATTATACATTTTCACACCTCTAATGGAGAACTTCAAGGACACCGACCTCCTTCTCTTGCATCCCTGATGAGGACAAACACTGCATTGCTTTCTGGTCACAGCTGTAGTTGTCAGTGAGGACATGTCAGCTAAAAGCACTCACTTTTAGGGACTTCAGCTCTGTGTGCAGTTGCTCCATCTGCTCATCCAAACAGCGGTCTTCCACAGGAAATGAACCCACATACTTTACAAGAGAAGACACCCACTTATAAACAATAAACAGACTCAAATATACAACAATACAGAAATAAGAAGTCTTACTTCTGCTGATCGAGTGACTGTACCGTCTTCTCTGGCCGGTGCCTCACCCATACTGCCCGTTTATCCTGTACAGCCAGAGAAAGAAATGCTCTCAGACATGTTTCACAAACTGGTGTGAATAAAAGTTGAAATCTTGATCGTGTCCCGACTTGGCCCGTTTTCAAGGTTAAAGACGCTGTCGTTGCACGATAAAAATAACTAATTTATGTTTTTTTTCTTAGCTAACTCGAGCTAAATACTCGACTAAATCCCCAAAAAGTGTCAATTCAGACAAAACGGCAAAAAAAAAAAAAAAAAAAAAGAAAAAAGAACCGCTTCCGCTCACGACACCCCGCAATGAGTTTAAAGCTCAGTTTACTTTTTTTTAAAATAAAAAATAAAAAAGGAAAGAAAAGGGACAGGGAAACAAAAAGACACAGAAAGAGAGCAGACACTCACGGTTCAGAGTCCGGGTTCCCTCCTGCTCCTCCAGCTTTGAGACGTCTTCACACCCAGGTCCTGCTCAGATTTACCTGCTGCCGCTCAGGTGTGCAGGTCGCCCAGGGCGGAGCTCCAGACGCCCAGGAGGAGGTCTCTGAATCCAACTTGTGCTCTCCAGATATGAAATTCAGCGGAAGATCAACCGCCCTCCCCTCCTGTCGCCGCAGACGCTTCCCAGCTCCACACACATTCCTGCTTATTGCGCAATGAATGCAAAGGCCACACCACAGGCCTGGAAACACAACAAAGGCGAACATTTTATTAGAATTTAATAAAACTGCCTGAATGTACAGGAAAAACTGTTCATAGTTATACTGAACAGCTTGAACACGAAAAGTTTGGAAATCTTGGGAGGAAAAAGGGGGAAAAAAAAGGGGAGCTATTCTCCATATTCATCTCTTCTGAGAGAAAGATATTGGATAAGTTGCAGGTGATCTGCATCAGCTCATAAATGTCCTCTTGCTTTTCCTTTTTCATAAACGTGGGCTCAGACAGGAGGAGGATTGGAAGCTGGAGTTGTTGAAAGAGATAAAAACGTGAGAGTAAATTATAAATAAAAAGGTGTAATCTTTTATGCAGACCTTATCTCTAGAATAGAAAGAAAAAGGTGGGATTTTTGTAAATCATAATGCCTAAATCTGATCTTAAGATAAATAACTTATTATTGCAGTGACATAATTTCTCAAATAACAATTTATCTTTAATAGATGGTATAGAAAATGACTGAAATCCAAAGGTGAGGAAAGCTAAAAATGATAATCAACTACGTGAACTTTACCCTTATCAAGTTCTTTTGCAACTTTCTTAAAAACCTGACCAATGTTTTGATTAAAAAATAAATAAAAATCCCAAAGGGAAAATTATGATTGTTGGTTTTGCTAACGTGTAAGCTTATACCTTCTAATTTTTTTAAATAAAAAAACAAAAACAAAAACCAAAGGTTATTTGAGACCTTTTTGGTTGTTCATGATTAATTAGACTCTCATTTGTCTACTCTGAGATGATTTATGTGACAGCAATAAAAACAATAAAAAAATGGACACATTGACTTAAAAACCACACACAAATACCCAAAACACAAATTCAGTCAAATGACCTACAATCAGTTATATAAAGGAAGGAAAAAACCTTTTCCAACTTGGTTTTCAGTAAAATCCAAGGAAATCCCAGCGAGAAGTATGATTCAAGAAATAAATACTGGTGTTACTTTGTGCAGAGGAAGAGAAAGAGAGAGAGAAAAAAACGTTTGATTTCCTTACTTAAAGAATAATCATAAAATGAATTGTTAAACAAAAATGCTGCATTAAACACTGAACTGGAGCTGCTGACTCAGTTGTAGGTCTACAACACTATTAGACACATCCTTATAACTAATAAGGATTATTTATTATTTATTTATTATTAGTGGCACAAAAACCATCTTATGACCAAAATTGGTATTTTCCTTTACACTGAATTATTCTGAATGCTGGAATCTGCAGTCATTAAGACTAAGATTACTTTACGGACATAAAACCTTATTTTACACAACATAGCCCATTTGTGTAAAATATAACTTGAATAATCAAGTCATAGATTTCGAGAGCAAAAAAACAAAAAACAGAGAAGGTTGCACAAACACCCTGAAACCATGTCATATCTGGTGATTAAAAACAGACTACAGGTTTACAAATATAGCCATTTTATTAATGACTCGGAAAGAAGTTGAACAACACAAGGAATACATGCATGCAGGGTATGTATGAGCTATTGTCCTCCTGTTTCTTATTCACAACGCATATTTCTTTTAATTTGGTACCGAGTTAATGATGGGAAGCAGTAAAATAATTGTATGTATATGCTTACACACACACACACACACACACACACTTTTAAATCCTGTCAAGTGATTTGATTACTATTTTTCATATTAAACCTTCCTCCTGCAGGCTTCTCCATGGATTTTTTTTGATTAACAAAAAAAACAAAAACAAAAAAACAATTAAAAAACAATTAAAAATCAATAAATATGGATAACATTTCAAATATGATAATGCATGGACAAAGTTCTGTCATTTTAATCAAGAGACACTGAACAACAGCCTTAAGTTCTGGGTGCTATAAATTGTTCACATTAGTAATCATTTTAACTCTTCAAACCATTTTTAAACCTAAAAACTGACGTTCCAACCAAAACACTTCTTTTAAGAATAGGAATGTGTGCTGCCAGCAAATACAGAGTTGATGAGCAACATATAAAAACAGAAGTAACTACATGGCTCTAATTACAGTATTTTGGATTTTCTCAAGCTGGCAGCTTTAACAGTAACACTAACCAAGCTTTTCTATGCATTGTGATTAAAAAGGATTTTTTTTTTAAATTTTTTTAAGAAACTCTCAAAGTACAGCTAACATAACTGGTAGGATAACGTTCTTATTCTACAATAGAAAAAGGAAAACAAAAACAAAACTACTGCCCTTTAAAAAGGGAGAGAAAAATGATAAAAATAGAGCACTGAAACAAGGTGGCAGACTTCTGCATATTCAGCACGGCCCAGTTTGTGGAAAGCGCTTCTAGGTGTCAGTTTCTCCCTCTCTTAGACTTTCGAGCAGACTGCTTTCTGTTCTTCGCCCCTTTTTTGACTTCTGGCTCCTTGGGGGATGACTCCTTGGCCTCAGACCGTCTGGACCCACCTTTGGTTGCCTGCTTTTTAACTGGAGGCTCTTCAGGGGATGACTCTTCGGCTTTAGATCGTCTGGAACTGCTTCTTGCTGTCTCCTTTTCAACTGCAGCCTCTTCAGGGGACGAATCCCTGCTCACAGGTCTCTTCGTTCCCCTTCTGGTAAGCTTTTTAACAGCCGGTGTTTTGGGCTTTCTTGAAGGCGCGCCTTTCTTCACAGGCGTTTCTTTAGGTGTTGTTGGGGATTCCTTCTTAGAAACCGACTGCTTCCTTCCTGAACTTTTGGGCAAAGATGCTACTTTCTCTTTCTTGGCTGGAGACTTCTTAGCAAGGGGGCGCCCCCGGCCTTTAGCTTTTGACTGACTGGTGCTCTGGGACTTTTTGGTTGGCGGCGGACGGCGTGCCTTGGGTGGAGGTCTCTTCGGAGATTTTCTGAGAGCAAATTCAAGAGTTAGAGCAGTTAGATAAGTAGGAGATGCATAACCATAAACACCACAATCAAATGGTGAAGAGGAGAAAAATAAAAATCTTGGAGTTTTTTAAATGCACCTCTTAGGGGGGGGAGCTTCATCCTCAGACTCCTCGGACTCTTCATCCTCCTCTTCATCATCATCCTCATCATCTGAAGATTTTGCTCTCTGCCTCCGTTTGGTTGGTTCCTTTAGAGGCTCTTTAAACTTGTCTGGATACAAAGTGTTAGGACTAAAGAGAAGCATGAAAACGAAGAAGTCAAACTCCAGAACATAAATATTTGAGAAGACAGACAAATTCTAAATGTCTTCATACATGATCACATATTTAGAACTAAAGCATACAAACTACACATTATAGCACAGGTTACTTTATCAACAGTTGTGCTGTGCTGCAAAGTGTTACAAAACTTTTACATTTTTTTTTTTTATTAAACATTAAATGGCTAAATAGTAGGGCAATGTCCAAAGAAAATTGGAGCACCTTGGGTAGAAAGGGAACGAGAGCTGGTAGGTCCCTGTGAAACCGTGACCGGTGATCTGCTCCATCCAGCCGAGGACTTTACACTTTGTTAGGGTCCTCCTAAGATTGGCCACTAAAGAAAAGACACCACATTGCATTCACTAAACTTCAATACAAAATAGTTGTATAAAACTTAAAATAATAAAAATCCACAAAACAAAAACATCAAAGTGGCACCAGATCAGATTTGTGAAGGAATTCTCCAGAGAACATATCTTATAGCGCAAAACTTAAAACCCGTATTTAAAATAAAAAAAACAAACAAAAAAGAAACCCACATGATCATATGGCAGAGTACTTGCAAAGACTCCTCGGTGGAGGAGTCTTTGTACATGATGCAAATCTTGTGAGTAAATGTAAGTTGTTTTAAATGTGCTAAAGATACCAAATGTGTTCTCCTCCACCACAAAATTTGTGATGGGTTAATATAAAGCTAGCAAGCAGCTTTATTCAATTTCATACTACTTTACTAATCCACAAAATGGAAATTATGTAAAGCTAAAGTTACACAGGACACGGTAGAAAGTTGAGCATAAGCGCTGCGCATCGAGTTAGCAGTACATCAGACAGAATGACAGACACCACACCATCTGTTCTGGAGCTGACTGTTCATAAAATGAAAAACACCACGGACAACCCTGAACATCCTCTACACAACACAGTGATTCAGCATCTTCAGTCTGTCTTCGTCAGGTCTGCTACAACACATGCCGCTACAGGAGATCCTTCCTGTCTACAGCAATAACTATCTATAATGAATCGCTAAGATTTAAATCATGATAATTACTGCGGCAACTGAGTTTCTATTTGTGGATTAATAAAGCATTTTTGAATTAAACACCTGAGACTGTCGTGTTTAATTTAATAAATTAAATTTTTAAATATGCTCGTTGTGAACAAATCCTCACAAAAGGTTTGCAGTATTTGTGTCTTCCCTCAATACATTTTCAATTAAAAAACTCCTGTTTCACATGTGGTTTAACGTCATTTTGTCACCACAGGTGTGCATTTTGTTATATATAAATATGATGCAGTTGCTGTCAGATTGTGTAGTGCGTCCTTCCCAGTTGCCCATTAATCACAGTGTGATCACCGCCACAATTTTAAGACAAGTTGTGTAATAAAGCTGTACAGCAATCTGCTCACAATAAAGTTGTGTAATGTGACGGTGGCGTTTGTTAAAGTGACAACCTGTGATGTGATGCTTTGTCCTTAAAGAAGACAAAACTACAATCAGAGACTTTAAACTTGACATTTGGGTGAAATTGCCTTCTCAAGATTGAAAGAAGGAATTATGCTGCACGTAAGGTTTGACTTATTTTTACTGACCTCTGATCAGAAACCTTTGTCAACAACATTGAGAATAAATGTGCTAACTTTTAAATGACCAGTTAAGTGATTCTTTCATGCAGTGATCCATCATGCAAAAGTCTCTGTGCATTTGAATCAAACCTGACTAACTGCTTGTTCCGTGGTTACACTGTCAGTCCCGTTCAGACATTCAGGCCTGGGAGGTCAGAAGGACTTACCCAACTGGTTCTCCTTTACATCCTTGTTGGCATCTACTAGATATCTGCGTAGAGATGTGGTGCTGCAGGTTTTAGGTTCATTCATGGCTGTGATGGCGACTGTGATAGCATCTTCCAAAATGCCACCCTTCGGCAGTTTCTTGTTTCCAGTTCGCTTCAGCTGAGAAAAGTTACAGAAAGACTTTAGGTTGCACCACTTTGCCATACACACCAACGTGTAAAAACAGACATTTACCTCTCACTGAAACAGCCTCACAGAACATTTAATGGTGATGCTCAAGCTGACAGTCTGAGTTCTAGTCCAAAGTGAGTCCATGCAATGTTTCAGGCTGATGAAGTGCCAAAAATATTTTTAGAACTACTGCATGATAACCCAAGAAGTATGTACTTTTTGTAAAAGGACACAATAAATAGTTTTGCTCCAGAATCAAGATGTATCCATACCACATGACAAGTATTGCTAAATTTGGAGCAATTTGATAATGACCGTGTTGTTCTGGTGTTTACCTGGAAAGTCCCTCGAGCACCTTTCCCAGTGATTTGCTCCAGGTGTCCCTTCTCTACTGCCTTCACTAGGGCTGTCTTCAGGACGTCAGGCCTAAAAACCAAACCAGAGCCTGTAAATCCCATGATCATGTTTGTATCTTTGATCATAAAGTTGCAAGTTAGAGTCAGGATGCATGACAATAGAGGCTTGTCATTTACAAATAAAAGGATTTATAATTAAATTTTGGCATGTATCAAAATAATAAATATAAAATAATTACAACATTAACAGGTAAATTAAGTCAAATTAGGGGGAAGGTAGTCAAAGTAGGGTGAAATTTACAGTTTTGTTTCAAAAGTTTTTTCTAATTACATATTTGTGTAAAGTGATTGTGGTCAATGTCATCGTTTTTAGATTTAATCATCCAAAAAAAAAAAAAAAAAAGAAAAAGAAAAAGATGAACATATGTTCTTAATCAGTCCAAAACTACACCCTTGATTTATCACCATCACCATTATTTATCATCCTTGGGAGCTTCTATTCTTTGGGAACAGATCACTCTAATGTAATACCTGTTCTCAATGTTGAAGCTGGGGAAGTGCTGCTCCAGGTATTTCTTGATCAGGTTGTAGGAGGCCTCTTTGGGCTCACAGAGCCGTGTGATGATGAGAGGAAGTGCATCTCCCAGAGACTCCTGCTTCTGAGCACCTTTCTAAAACATTAAATAACAGGTGTGATAATTAAAAACAAAACATATCACAGTTCCATGTAGAGAAATTTGAAGGGTAGACACATCTTTGACATAAGTTATGATGCACTATAAAAGGCTTAGCTTATTCTCCTTTGATTTTGCTTGTAAAAATAAGGCTACATCTCACAGTGTAGCTTAATGAAGTGTCTGGGAGACCGCAAACATGGCTCTATGTAACAAATTCCCAGCTTCCGATGACCACTAATTATAATGTTTTACTTCCCCCCGTATCTGTCCAAAGGCACTTGTGTTAAAGTGATTATTTGATGTTGCCAGGTAATCTATGAAACATAGGGTAATTATTGTTTGTTCCAAAGGCTGTACAGCACAAAGTTACCTTAGACGGTGGAGGCTGCTTTCCAATGGCAAAAGTTCCCGAAAGGCCTTTACCCTTAAGCTGTAAAACAGGAAAAACAGGATGAAGCAGGCTTGACAAATATCTCAGGATTTAAAATATTGCAATGAAGAAAAATTACATTTGAAGTTAATATTCCATGGGGAAAGAATAAAGCCAAACAAACAATCATCACCTGTTTGATGGTGCCCCTCTCCAGGTGTTTTTTCATTGCTTTCTTGATAAAAAACTTCTTCTTGTTAAGATCAATCCCTGGGTATTTTTTCAAAATATACTTCACAACAGACTGGAATGAAACCCCGGCCCTGTCATGAGAAGACTGCAAAGACAACAGGGAAGAAATCACAAACACATCTTTAAACGAAAAACAAGAGCTGGAAAAGGAACCAGTTCTCTAAAGTTCAGTCTCTCGTCTTTACACACCGCTATAGCTTCGATGAGGATGTTATCCATTTTGTTCTGCGTGCCTGCAAAGTTGGTAACGGGGACATTTTTGCTCGCAGTGACGCTAGCCCACGCAGGAATGGTCCGTTTCACCTTCTTGGCTTTCGATTTCTCATACTTGTAGCCATCCTTCATCCTGCCACCAGAGGGAGCAACACAAGTTCAGTGAAGTGGCTCAATTCTTTACAAGCGATATTTCACTGTGATTGTTACCACCCTTATCTTTATCCAATCCTCACCTTAGTAGGAGAACATAGCAGTGTGTTGCGCACTGTCCAGCCGCGCAGTCCTTGCATTTGTCACTTTGTCCATTTGTCACCGACAGGAAAGACAAAATCAAGTTTCAGAACATCTGTCTTCATGACCAGCATGGTAATTTGACCCTAGTTGAATTGAAATGTTACTGATCTATGTGCTCAAAGATGTTTTTTGTTGTTGAGGCCTGGGAGAAGAAAAGGAGGAGGATCAAATTTGACTTATAAATGTAAAATGTCAAATTATAGACGTTTAAACCAAGTCACCTTCAGTCCAAAACAAACTTTTAATCTTTCCTAATACTTCCAAAATTCACACTCATTTTGGTCCATTTTGTTAATGTTCCATACAGTTTGACTGAGACTACCAACCAGACCAACAAGTTTGATAATATATGAACCCACTGTCACTTTGGTGACCATAGAAAGCAGAAGATAAACTGGTTTTCCTGTGTTCATCCATTATAAGTTAATCTGGTATATTTCAGACATAATTGTTTAGAACAGACAGATAGGTGGTGATCACCTAGACAATGAATATTGCAGGTGAGCTTTTATGATCACATAAGCTTCTTGCAGGACATGTAGTCAGCCGTAACCTGAGTGGGAAAGCTTCCAACATAGCGGCCCATCAGTTGAACAAAACATAACCCTAATGATGCACTCTTTTTGGCCTGAGGAGGTAAATCATCAGACTGTGGTGACATCTCTCCTCCTGGACTCCTCCAAGACTGTGGGCACATTTATTTCATAGCTATTATTAAAAGAATTGTGTGGCTGTGACAGGTCACATCTTTTGGAAATGCAACACTGCAACCATCAGAGGAGCAGCCTGCTGTCATCCAGCAGAGGTAAGGATAATATAAACAGATAAAAGTGCTATCAAAGTGAAATATCGCAGTATTTACACTTGGACACTACAGCTCTTATGTAACTCACTCTTTCTTCGCCACCTCCTCTCCTTCCTTCTCCACTGATGCCTCTTCAGCCTTCTCTCCATTTTCTGCAGGTTCATCACCACCTGATGTCTCACCCTTTTCCCCCTCCGCTGTTGCATCTGAAGACACTGCCTGCTCCTCACCAGCAGAGGGCGACTCTTCTGAGGAAGCTTCTGGCTCTGGGAAGACATTGAAAACAAGGTAGAAACAGTACATCCATCCATCAATATGCACAGGGCAACTTACTTTTCTTTGTTTTGCTTGTTTGAAATTTGTTAATCCAAAACTGAAATTCAAAACATGCAACCACTACGGGTGTAAATCACAAGTTCCATTACAATACAATGTTTTTTTTTTCTTTTTTTTTTTACAATGTTTTTTTTTTTTTTTTTACAATGTTTTAGCTGTTTGACAATTCAGTGTTAGCTGATATCACAAAAGCCCATCATGATGTGATGAGGTAGGTATTGCAGGTATCAAAATGATACGATACCTGCAGTCGAACCCCTCAACCACCACATACTTACAGATTTTTGAAACACACGTTTATATATTTTTTTTATGCCTCTCCTCTCTTTGTTCTTCATCCTTACTGTCCTGTCTCCCTCCTTTTTTATTCCTTTACCCATCTGGGTTTCAGCAGGTCAGCAGTCTCCACTATCTGCTGGGTCCTGCTCAAGGTTTCTTCCCAAGATTGAGTTGTTGTTGTTTTTTTCTTGCCATATGCATGGGGATCTGAGAAGCACCTACTGGCAACTTGTGTTGTAATAGATGCTATGTAAATAAAATTGAATTGAATATAAATTTGAACTGAGTCATTTCAAAATCTAACAATAGGGGGAACACAGTCACTTCCTCTCGCATCAAATCACAGTACGAAACCAGTAGTTTATACTTTTTGCATTAAACTAGACAAATGGAAAAACAATTTGCTCTCTTAATAGAAAAAGACAAAGTCTGCTTGATATTGTTGTATTGATGTCTGATCGACATTTTCATTTTGCAACTGTACTATTGGATTATTTTAAGTCAAATTCAGTGAATCAGCATGTTTAAAAACCTTATAGAAGCACATAGTTGTCTCTATAATTATTATCCTGTCCTGTATATGAGGAAAAACATAAGTGTAATATGCAGAGCTGGAACTCCAGTGACATGTGTGCCATTGATGGTGGTGCGTTCAGGGGTCTATGGTTCAGGTTATGGACGACCCCCGCCTCACCTTTCTCTGCAGCCGCAGAGGGGGCCTTTTCCGGGGATGGAGTCGCTGCTGCTCGGCGAATCGGCATCACAGAGGATTTACCTGATGAGCAGTAAGGGGGGGAAAAACGTCATTTGTTAAAAATTGGCTTGGGGCCCATTTTTGTAAACGTGCGCGGTTTAACCAAGCCACTGCCAAACCCACTTCATTCATTAAGCTCAATCCCCCTCGCGCCCCCCGCCCCCCCATCCTTCAACCTGAATTAAAAGCTACAGTTCCGTCTTTCGCAAATTAAAGAATACTTCCAGGGTGCCGCGACATCGTACTAATGATCAGGTAAGCTTTGCAAGCAGATTTCAATCATGCTCAGACGGACCAAATAATGCGCTGCTTTAAAATTTTCGTCAATTTCGCCATTTTGTCCGTTGGTTTGGAACACAGTAATGGCGTCGCACAAGGCAGATGAAATACATCTCAGTTGTATAGAGCAATAACTAACAAAGAGTGGCTTTTTCCAGCGTAAAATGCGTGCAAACCAACCTTTAGCAGACCACACGCCCCATTTCGAATTAAACTTACCTTTTATTTGCCGGGAAAAAAGTGAGTTACTTTAGGAAAAAATTCTGCACGATCCTTTATTTCGATTCCCCCGTTAACGAGCCCCGCCCCGCTTGGACCTTTGGCAACGTGCAACGTCACGCAGCACGTCGAAGGATTCCCGCAGGCACGACATTCAAAAATAAACACACTTTCTTAATAATAATTTTAAAAAAAGAAAAGAAAAGAAAGAAAGAAAATAAGAAACCATAGAAGAATGTTAAAAATGTAAATATTCTAAAATAATTTTAAATTATTTAACAACTTTTTAAAATCACAATACTACCGATAAAATCTCACCGTAAAACTAATAAAACGCCACTAAAATTAATAATATTATTATACTGTTAATTTAAGAAAGGGACGACTGAAGAATTAATCACAACCCTGTAAAAAAAAAAAAAAAAAAAAAAAATGAAAGGGGGTATTTATTGAAAAGCAAAAAAAAGACAACTTCCTCTGGATTTCCTTGTTCTTAAAATTTGTCATTTACCAAGACATTCAGATTTGGTGGTACTGTGACATGAGAGACCAGAACAGCCGTAAATGATCTGACCCCCACACCATCTTTATCACCAACCACACAACTTCTTATGATCCTGCGATGGCAATTTTAAAAGGGGAAAAAGAAAACTTTGCAATAGGGCACCAAGTAGAATCTCCTGTCCGACTCCACTTAAACCAGTCCCATTTAACAGCTGGTTACATGGTTACAAATGCAGCTTTTGTTCTGTATCTTTGTGACATTTTGACCAAAACATAAAACATTAAGATCTCAGCAGAAATATATATATACACACACACACACACACACACACACATATACACACTGAGACTGAAACACAAAATCGTGGTTGGTTTTCCAAGTGGCCCTCTGAGATATTCTTTTCA
>JBAMYA010047527.1:0-10355 GCA_037176975.1 Arrhamphus sclerolepis
AGTAAATGCAATATTGGGCATATCTCGTGTTTTGTGAATTACTGTTTTACCGTCAATTTAACATTGAAGATGTAGCAATTTCATCAGAGAATTTCAGAGGCAGTTTGGCTTCCTGTCTGTGACAAATCGCCTCTGAAAAAAGGGGGACTGGAGGGCTGCGTCGTCCTCAATTCCCGATGTCCAATCAACAAAAGAAAGTCTCACGTAAAGTCAAGTCACGAGTTGAGACAGTCATATCTCCAGTCCAGTCCCAAGTCAAAAACTTAAAATTTCAAGTCCTTCCAAGTCCTTTTAACAATGATGGATTTTATCAATTATATGTTAATTATGAATGTCTGACCGCGAGCACAGGAGTACCACCAACCGTTCTTTGTCCAACTTCAAGTTGGAAGTTGTTCCATCTCTGTCTGTGATTCTTGACCTGCATATTTTATTTTATTTTTTTGTTACTTTTTGTTACTAGTTTTTGTACCCAAATGAAATGAATCTTGAGAATGTATTTGCGAAGTACCGTTTTTGTTTGTTTGGAAGAATGAGATTTCATTCTGGTATTTTTTGATTGGCTGTGCTGACAAATCACACACACACTTACACAGCGGAGTGAGAGAACACAGTTTGTAAGTGAAATTTATGGATTCGTACAGACATTTTTAAATAACACGTTTTAATTTTTGAGTAAAATATCAAATGCTTTCAAGTCAACAGGCTCAAGTCCAAATGAAGTGACAAGTTATTGGTTTAAAAGTCCAAGTCAAATTACATTTTTTCAAGATGATTGACCAACGATTAAATTAAATTACTCTTTCCAACATGACTGTGAACGCTTAATGGTGTGTTCATTTAAAACAAACAAACAAACAAATTAGTAAGTTGTCATGTCAACATATTTTTTGTCTCTGACTTTTTTGTTTTTGACAAATTAATGCAGATTAAAACATAATGTAATCTGAGGAAAGTGGTGTAGGAATTGTCATTTTTTTCACTATGAGGTTTTATTGTTGGTTTTTGTTTTGTTTTCCTCCTTAACTCTTTTTCTTCCTTTTTTCACAAAGAGCTTGTGTTTCCGTATCCAGAAGATGATGGAGGTATACAAGCCAGACTGGTGTGAGACCAGAGAGGACTGGTCTGTCTATTTGTTCTCCCCTCAGAACAAGTGAGTGAGCAACTTAAGATTTCCCTCACTGAAAAAGAAAGAGTCATTCCTGTCTTTTCTTGATGTTCAGCTTTTTCAGGTTAGTGATCAGTCTGTTTTGCACACTTGGATATTTTAGAAATGTGTTTGTTGACCTAAGCCTATTTCTCCTCAGCTTTTTTGTCTCATTCGGTACAGCATCCCTAATCAGCAGAATGCTCAGTTTGATTTCTTAAATGCAGGACTGAAGAAAAATGAGTTAATTTACTTGTTGGCTATTGATGACGGCCATTAATTAAGGCTTTGTCTTGTCAACTCTCTTCTGTCTGGATGAGATGTCATAAAATCATTGGCACCAAGACATCCCAACACATTTAAGGAAAGAATTACATCGATTACTTGATGAGATTAAAAAAAAAAGAAAAAGAAAAAAGATAAGTTAACTGACTTTTGGGCATCTCAGTCAAAATCATTCTGAGCTTGCATGAACTTAGATGGTACTTTTGCCCAAAAATAAATCAATAAATGAATAAACATGATTAAGGAACTCTACCTAAATAATGTAGAAAAAATAGGAACTGAGAAAACTGCTCTGGTCTGAGAAGTGTTGTGTTTCACAGGTAAATTTGTTGTTGTGTTTGTTTGTTTTTTTGTTTTGTTTTTATAGACAGGGGAGTAGTCTGTGTTGTGTTTTCCACAAGCCAACGATTCAGTGCTAGTAAAACACCCCTGAAAGCTATTTGAAAGAAAAATCACTCAGTCATCCACTCGCTCACTCACCGATTCCCTGTGTGCTGATAGCCACTTAAGGGAAGCCAGGCCCCTGGGCTGTGTTTTGGCATCCTGGCAGGTGCCATCTGTCAAGCAAAGGCTGTGTGTGTGTGTGTGTCTAGGGATATGTGTGTCTATGATTCTTGGACCGTATCTCTAGTTATGTCATGTTGCTTTTGTACATGTATTTGGATGACTCTGTATATGTGAGTGTGGGAGTTTGCAAGCATATGTACATTTTTGCCTTGTTTATGCCTTCTCCCATCTTCTCTGTCTGGGTTTGTGCATGTGCATATGTGTATGCTTGTGTTCACTCTAGCAAGTCTACATTGCCAGGATTAAAGCATGGAAAGTGAGGAATGAAAAAGCCAACATTGTAAGTTGCACTCTGGGTAGAATAAGTGCTTAGGCCAGTGCTACTGCCAGTCATGATCAATATCAGGGGACAGGGTGGCCATATTGAATCAATAGATAAAGGGACAGCTTCACCAGGTCTGGAGGAAAAGGAGTCAGATTAGCAAATCGATTTCCTCATCCAAAGAGCAGGTGCAGCAGTAGGTATATTCTGTTCCCTTTATAACTGGTAAATGTAATGAGATTTGTGAGTGCTGCACTCCAGATCTACTTATCAACCCCCCCACCCCCCCATCTGTTCTCTATTGTGTACGTTACCTGTTGGCTAGCTTATCCAGGACCACATACATAGATTCAGCTGTACATTCAGATAAAAACCAAAGACCTAAAGCCTAACTAGTCTCACAACTTTCTTTTCTAACATTAAATCCTGAACGGTCAAAGATTTCATTAAATTGTGTGATGATAGTAATATATAAGTAATATTTGACTCTAACTTCTGTTTTGATGTGCATGTCAAAAATTTTCCGACAGTCTCAAAACAATCTCTAAAATCAGGTCATGTCTTTGTACTGTTGCTTATGTTCAAAAACTAGCAAACTTTTATGAACCAGTTCCTTTATTCTGCCTTTTAAATTAGATCTCTCTCAGAGCCTGGTTCAAAATGCTACAGATCAGCTAATTAAAAAAAATGAACACCATCACCCCTGAGCTCGCCTTCCCTGAACTTTCTCCTCGTTAGATTTCATATTGATGGTAAATTCATACTGCTCATACAAGCTTTAAATGGCATTTGCCCAAAATGCAGCTCACTTTTAATGACCTGCTCTGTGCCATCCAGACTACAGAGACCCACAAATATGAAAAGTTGTTACAATTCTTAGTTAGGATTTAAGTGTTGGTGTTCATGTTGTTTCTGTACTTTTCCAATTGTGTTACCTTTACTTCCTGTTTTATTTTGAAGTTCTGTCTATGTCTTGATATATCCTGTTTAACTTCCCTGGTCTCGTCAGCCCGTGTCTGTAAGGTCTTTCCCGATGTGTTTGCTGGTCGGTCCTGCTCATTCCTGGTGTTGTTGCCCTTTGTGTCTCCATGTTGTCCTGGAAGTAAAGGCTTTTTGGCTCAATTACTCCTGCCTCCTGCCTGCTACTGCATGTGGGCCACCAAAACATAAAAGAACCGACCAGCCAAAATTGGATCCAACAGCAGAGTGTGTTACTCTTTCTGAGTTTTTCCACCAGGAGGTGGAGAAAACAAGGCAGTGTGAGATGGCTCAGTGAGCAAAGGAGACTGAGTGGCTTGACTGTAGGTCACACAAGGAGGACTCGCTATTTTGGGGGCACTCGGCTGGCTTTGGGAGGCCCCAAACTCTGTGGGGCAGCGGTGGACCCTCAAGCCAGGTATCCAGTAGACACCAAATTTGGTTGGACACAGGAGTACTCCAGGAGCAGGAAGAGACGGGGTATGGAGTCCTGATGTCTTGAATTCACGTTGCCCCTTGGCTCTGTGATGGTTCCTGACACATCAGCCCCCACCAGTGGTCCCAGTCGCCACCCCGTAATAGTGGTCGATAGCACACCCAGTCCTGTTCCCGGCCTGGTGGTTCCTGTTTCTGTTCCCGGGTCCCTGTTGCTCCGACGTGGTCGTTATTGTGGTCCCCTGAACTTTGTTATGTGGATTTTGCTCCTGAATTTTGGTCTTTGCTTAATTTGCCCTAACATCGGTCGGGGGGACCTGTGTCTCGTCAGCCCTGTGTGGTTGCTGATCTGTCCTGTTCACTCCCAGTGTTACTCCACCTCGTCCTAGAAATAAAGACTTGTTTGCTAAACTACTCCTACCTCCTGCCTGTTCCTGCTTTTGGGTCCTTAGAACCACCAAAACATAACATTCACATGTGACAAAGGCAGATTGGTCCTTTTTACGGATCTTTCTCCCATCTGAACTCAGGCAACCTAAGTTTCTAGCTAATGTTAAATCCCACTTTGGAACATTGCTATTGGTGAAAGCCTTTGGCAGTGTGTGATCTAATAATCATAATGCAGCAACAGAGAACAAAACATCTGTGAGCAGAGAATTTGGGCTCTGAATCAGTCTTGTCAGTTGTGGGGCAGGTTTAGAATTAAAACTGCAGACAGTCTAAACTCGTCTTTGCGCTCATTTGTATAAATTTAATTAGCAGAGGTGTGATAAAACTGACAGCTTAAATCATATCTTGAAGCTCATTTTACTTTTTCTCATGCCGCCTTTGTAGCATAACTGTGCTTGATGAAATATCTGGGGAAAAAAAGTGCCAAAAAGCTAAAAATAATAATATTGGATGTCTATGTTTACAGACATTTCTTGACATGCTGATGTTTGTTGCTTTTATGATTTTAATATCTGGTATTTATAATTATTTTCATTTAGAAACGGTGACGTCCATTCACCCACAAGTGGTCACTAAAGATGCATTCAAACATTGTAATGCCATATGTGTTCGTGAACACTTACTATCAAAAGCAACTCTGCAAGATGAGCTCATTTTCTTTTTTTCTTTCCATTAATATGTATTTTGTTCTCAGGCTTGTCTTTTAAATATTTATTCATAAGACCTAATTACAAGTTATTTGCCGTGTATAAATTGAAACTGCACTTGCTGACAAGATTCTTCATAATTGGATAAAAGTTAGCATTTTTGTTTTCTTCTGATTCTTTGAAGTTTAAAACGTTGGTGTAAAGCAAAGGAAAAAACAAGTGTGCTTCTACTGCCCATAGACTTCAGCATGTACGGTCCGTGCGCTCCTCCGCGTACATGTGAGGGACCTAAAGCCTTCTACTGGCTTCCTTGCTTGTGATTTTGACAAACAGAATATATTATTTCTTGATGGAAGGTTTCCTTTCTCGTCTTTTTCATAGCTACCCTCTGCCGTCTCCTTTCTTCTTGTCAGGTTCAGACTGCTCTGTCAGTCCATCATTGCCCATAAACTCTTTGACTATGTGGTCCTCGTTTTTATCTTCCTCAACTGCATCACGGTTGCTCTTGAGAGACCAAGGATTCTACAAGGCAGCCTGGTAAGACCAATCATTCTCCTTATGGCCTATCATTTCTATCCATAAAGAGGTTATTTCTTCCATGTGTTTGCCCTAACCCTCTTTGGCTCCCATGGTACTGACAAACCAGTGTATTTTTCTCCATCTTCCTCCATAATTTTACTCTCACACATTCATATAGCAAACGTTAATGATCCTGTTCTAGGAAATTGAGGGTAGTCTACAGTATATGGTAATACCACCCACTAAAAAAAAAACAAAAAAGAAAAAAAGAAACATTGGGGAGAATAGATGAGTTGCAGATGAACGATTTAAATTGAATGGAAATGTATTGAACTAATCAGAAATTCTTTCATAACAATGTGAGACAAAATGATATTTGATAAGGAGTGAGAGCAGGCTCTTTTAGATTATGGAGATATTTATGATTTGTTGAAGCATTTGCTGCAAACAAGTGACTAGATTGGGTGTACAGAAAGAAAAAAAAAACAAATAATAATAATTCATGCTCTGAAGGCAACCCATAATTTAAATAAATGAGATCGTACTTCAAAAATTCCACTTATTTCCAGCTTTCTGTATATTCTCAGAGGAAACTACTTTCCTGCAATCAAGAAACTCAAAAACACTGAATGATAAGTACTTTTCAAATCGAGTGAAAATGAAAGTGTAACAACATGACTTTTGGTTTAATTTAAAAACAAAATCTGATTCAAATTTGATATCAAAATTGCTGAACAATAGAGTTAATGGGCTTTGTTGCTACCAGATTGATTGTCCCTCTCAAGATTAATCATTTTCTTCTTCACTTCTTTTATACCTCCATCAAGGCATTTTATTTGTGCTCTCTCCTCTTATTACAGGAAAGACTATTTCTCACCATCTCCAACTACATTTTTACTGCCATATTTGTAGCAGAGATGACTGTCAAGGTAAAGTGCCATTAAACCTCCCTCACTTCTGTCTGTAGACTCTCTCTCTCTCTCTTTGCTCTCAAATGTTTTAATCTTCTTTTACTCTTATATACATTTAAAAAGAAAACATGTCAGGAGTGTGGACTTCTGTTAGGGACCAAAATGACATGAATCAAAGCAGCTGAGTTCCCATCTGCTTCTAACAACTGCCTGTTTTGTCATGAACATGCAATTTCCAATCCAGTTTTATGGAAGAAGAGGTCAATATAGTAGTTTGTAGTTTGTGCGACATTAGTAGTCAACTTTTATGGACTTTTGACATGCTGGCGACAGCCAGATGGAGGTGTTTTGTCTCAAATGGTGCTTTTATACATTTTTTGTACACATACAAAGTTCAAATTACCTCTGTTTATCTGTATAGATCCCATCCACACTATTACTTAAGTGGAATACCATTTTTTTAAGTCTTGTCAGAGGCTTGAAATTGCAATGCATTCATTTAGCTTCATTTATGAGAAGCTCCATTGCTATTTATGATAACATTGATTGCCATTTCACCATCTAGTAATATATCAAGAATTGTTTTAACACTATAATGTAACTTAAACTTTGCATTTCATACACTGTATCTAGTAGCCATTTCCTCTCCTCTCCTGCACCATCTTCCTCTTTTCATTTTTCTTTCTCTACCCATGTTGTCTTGCTGCTTTTAAACCTTCAGTTATTATGCTGTGCATTTATTGTCTTATTGGGTTTTATTATTAGTTTCCTTTCACCTCCATCTATCCATCCATCCTGTGGTGGACCTTTCTGTCCACCACCTTACCCTTTTCCTGACAACTCTACAACTTGCAGTTTAATCAGTTGTGCATGTCCCATTAGGGATGGGCAACTAGATAATGAAGTTAATTAAAAGGCCATAATTCTTCAGATGGCCTTTAGCTTCTCCTGGACATTCCATCAATGCACACAAAAACACACACTGGCTCTTTTTTTTTTTTTAATCCACTAATCTGATTTCTAGAACACACAGCATCCTCCATAATTAAGGCCTCTGTGTCTTCAGGCTTTTACCACACTGATGGAGATCGTGTAGTGATTTATGAATTAATGAAGACATGTATAGCAGGTCCATATGTAGATCATCCTCCTGCTGTGGAAGCAAACAGCTCACATGTGTACATAGTTGCTGCTGCCCCACTGTTGAACCCTGGGTGCTCCTTCTTTTCATCCTCTTCTCCTTTTTTTCATCATATCTTGCATATTCCTAGAATCAATCCTCCACTCACTCAAATCTTCAAATGATACGTCTTTGTTTAATTTTATAGTCAGTCCTTAACCTTTTTCTTATAGCTGTCTCTCTTCTTTTGCTTTTTCATTTGTAATTTGATCAGAGAAGTTCTATTATTGTCTTTCCATGTGCAACTTCATTTGCACCTGTGGTCTTAGCACTCCTGCTGCTTTTCTTATCTCAAATATATAAATTCCCATTCAGTAACTCAGACCTATAGCCTGTGGAACTAAGGATCAACGAGTTATATTGCAGTATTTGACTTTTTTTTGTAAACTTCCCCAGAACTTAAGTCTTTCATCGCCAAATCACCTGACGCTAACCTTGCCAATTTTCTAATATTTAAATAAATTCTTTTCTTTAACTCTGCTTTATAACGCAGCTGAGAAACAAGGCTGAGCAGCCCTTTTAGGACACATTGTCTGTCATAGTCTGAAGACTACGCATCGATTCAAATGACTGCCGTTCACTATTGAGCACTTCACAGAATCCCCACGGCTCATGTTATCAGGTCTGACCTCATAATCAATTTAGTCGTATAGTCAAAGGAATTAGTTTAAATATAGACTGATGTCGATCAGATCAAAGGAGGATAGAGGAAAATTAACTAGAAATAAGTGCAGTATTTCTAATAGCTAAAACAAAAAAGCTATGAATTGAGGCAAGCATGGGTCAGCGCTGCAGCTGGCTCAGGACCTTATGCGCCGTCTTGTGGCTTGTGCCAAAGTTAAAAAATGCTCACGTTGGCCGCAGCGCTGTGGCAACACATCAGCATATCCAGTTACAAATCATCTGACAGAGCACAAACACTCGGTCCTTGCCATTTGCTGACATTGTTTTTATCAAAAACGATGCAAGTTAAAATGTGCGATCCCAGCAATGCAAGTTATGTTTCATCCGTCAAAACAAAACAAACAAGCATAAATAATCGTAAACAGTGAACACAAATAAAAAGAGTAAATCAAGAAGAATATCTGAGAGCATAAATGTTAGATCTCAGTGTCTGGCTGTTTAAAGATCAGCTGTGTAGGATTTAAGAGTCACCACTCTGCAGCTCCAGCTGAGGACAGATGAAATATCTTCATGTCTAAAGATCTTTAGACCTCACTGTCATGGTTTTACACTTTCAGTTTTCAGTTTTGCTGTTAACTTTAAGTGTTCTTTCCATGTACTCTTTTTGCTTTTTGAACTCTGTTTTGTGCTGGTTTTGCTATTTTACTGCAGTTCCAGCTCTTTTTTTTCTTCTTACGTTTTCATGTTTTTTTCCGTTACTTTGCTGGCCCTTTCTGTTCCGATCGTCCTCACTTGTGTCTTTCTAGCCCGTGAATGTTTAGACTTACTGTTTCCGTCCACAATTAGTTTTTTTGGGGGGTTTTTTTGTCCTGAAGTGTCATCTTGCTGTGATCCTTGCCATGCTAACTGTTTGTGCTCTGCTGTCTGTTCCCGTATCAGTTCATCCATTTATTCTCTATTTGGTTTTTGGAGTAGCCTCCTGTGGAAGCAGCTTTTGCTTGACAAAAGATATTGTTTGGTGTTTGTTTTTTTTCTTTAACACCCACCTTCTCTCAATTATCTCCATGGAGTTAGATCTACAACAGTTAACATAGTAGAATTCCTTCAATTACTTCTGTTTCTGTCTCTCTTTGAGTTACAGTGGCAACAGGAGTACTGCTGTTAGCGTTCAGCTCAGGTTCATACAAGTGCATAGAGATCATTACAGTCACTGTAAAAGGTAGAGAAAAAGTTTGACAAAACTGGAGAGAAAATGTCTTTCAGTGAAAGTTTGTCCTCATTTCTGTTCAGTTAAATTCTGCTTCTTTAGCACAAATTTACAAAAGAGATAATCTCATCATGCTTCACTCAGAAAATAAAATGAGTTCAAGTCCAACTGCATATTTAAAATTATGACATGTTGTTTAATCATTTTATTTAATTATTAATATATAAAGTGAAAGATATTAGTCCAAGCTTAGAACCTTGTGGAACACCACAACCAAGGAAGAACTATTATTCAAATGAAGAAACTGAAATCTATCAGATAAATATGACTTAAAGGTGGCTGATGTGATCGATTCTGCTTCATTCAGAAACTGATTTCATACACCCTAATACTACATGAATTCATCTGCATGATGTAACATATACAATTTCATAAGTTTTCAGACATGAGTGAAATAATATTTCAGTCACATCAGATTACAAGGATGTTAGGTTGCATCATTGTTATTACAAGCAAACCAGAAAGCCCTCCAGAAAGGTGCAACTGGAGACAAAGTTTTTACTTTTCCTGGGCTGAGTGAGAAGGTTTTAATCTGTTTGTTTTAGGGATCCTTTAAAAAATGTTTGCTTTGTTTGGCTGAATAGGGGCTGGAGTGTCTGCATGTGTGTTCCTCCCAATGCTGTCCAATGGAAACTGATACTGTATGCCCATAGAGAAGTGTCTAAGTCATCAATAATAAAGATTAAAAGACTTCATAGCTTGATACAGTGTGATTGTTGGACAGTCTGGCTGCAGTGCTGAAAATGAACTATGCTATTATTCTCTTATATTAAAGTGCAACTTCTGATCAATCACAGCACTTAGCATATTATATAGTGTCATAATTTATTTAACAAGAACTGAGGCCAAAATGCAAAAAATTGCACGATCCATTTTGGAGACCGTTGTTCATCTCCAGTCTTCCCAAAAGTGAATGCATTATGGTTAGCCAGCACTTTGAGTCCAGAATATCCTTTTTTGTGTCCTTTCCTTCTTGTTTAAACTTCCTCCTCTTCCCTCTCCATTTTGCTACTCCTGCAGCGTCTTCTTTTGAACACATCTGGATTTGGGATTTTATTCTGGGCATTACTTACTATGTAAAGT
>JBAMYA010047528.1:0-10353 GCA_037176975.1 Arrhamphus sclerolepis
TCATACGTGTGTGAGAGGCTTTATAAGCAGTAGGGGCAGAAGGTGGAACGCTGGCGTTCCAGCGGGCCCCAAGAGGTGGTCCAAGTCCTTTAACCTGATCAGGATCTGGATCTTAACCCTCCACGGCATAGCGTTGCCATAGGCAACAAATCACCTTTTTGGTTATTGAAGAGGCCCTTTACTTTTTTTTTTAATATATTTAATTTAATACAACATCACATGACATGTTTCTGGATAAACATGTTTAATCTTACATAACTTCATTTAAAATCTATGTGCATAAATATGTAAAGAAGCAGATATTTCAGTTTCATACACTCACTAAAACAGTAATTTTCATTGGCTGCCTCAAGGCACCAGAACGCAGTCTGACATGGTTCTTCAGACACATGAACATCCTTCTCATTTCGGCTCCGTGGGACCTCTTTGTCCACATGTTTTTAATGTCTCCTTGTTTAAAGAGACATAAATGAATGTTTGGGGTGATATGTTAATAGGGACCCCGAGCACTCTAAAAGTAGGCCAAATTTAGTTTTCCACATATAAAAAAAGAAAATGCAGCGCTAAGGGGGACCCTCCTGCTGAAGGCCAGCCAGGTAAAGACAGACCTTCACAGGAGGCACCAGTTACCTGATCTCCAGCAGACCCCTGTGATCCTGAACAGGTAGAACAGTAGATTACTTAATTTTACTTCTGGAAATTTCTCATTTTAAATGTCTGCTACTCTGTGCCTTCGCAGCGCTCCAGGGTCCTCCATGCTGGCGGTGCGTGTGGTTTCTACAATCCTGATTCTTGTCATCGTGTTGCTGATCATCATGTTGTTGCTAAGGCGCCGGCGAATAAAGAAGAAGAGGACTGCTCGCCGCCTCATGCAGGAGATGGAGGTGGGACATTATTATTTATGACTGACAGCGTAAGGTCTATGGAGGAGCTGAGTCCAGCCACGTTTCCCTGATCTGTACCGTACGCACCTGAACCAGGCGGTGCAGCTTAGCGGAAACGTGGCTTCAGACTCACAAATATGTAGCGACTGAATATGGAACCAAAACGTAAATCTGTTTTCTGTTTGCCGTCATGCGTTGTAGCTGGTCCAGCCATTGACTCCGAGCGGTCAGGCCCCCAACCAGGCCCTGCTGAGAATCCTGAAGGAGACCGAGTTTAAGAAGGTCAGGGTGCTCGGCTCAGGGGCCTTCGGGACCGTCTTCAAGGTAGCGGCGGTTTCAGACCCAAGCTGCACCTTTCTGCAGAATATTTCAAGTAAAAACATGATTTAATGCCTGTGTTTGAAGGGTCTATGGATTCCTGAAGGGGAGAGCGTGAAGATCCCGGTTGCCATCAAGGTTCTCAGAGAGGCCACCTCACCCAAAGCCAACCAAGAAATCCTGGATGTAAGACTTTTCAGACTTCTTTGGATGGTCGTGTTTGGCTGGATTAGAGGCTTGCAGTCATTTTTTATGGATAACTTATATCTAGTAGCACATGCTGTAGTGTTAATCCATCATCATCATCATCATCGTCATTGTCTTCTGCAGAACTGTTTTCTCATCATCTGTTCCAGACCTTCTTTCATTCGCTGTATGTTCTTTATGGATATATCTTACTGGGGGTGGGGAATAAAACTTTTATTAGTTATTGCTTTCAGTGATTTCAGTGCCATTCATCCATCCATTATCTAACTGGGATCCTGCTTGAAATGATTAATTGCACGGTTACAATCAGATCAGTCCTGTCTGGTGCAGACATGCCGTAATCATCCTCAACAGCCAGCAGGAGCATCGCTTGTTGCTTGTTGTTGTGTAAATAGTGACAATATGTGGTTCAAAACTTTGTCTTTGACGTGAGGCGGGTCTTTAAAAACGTAAATCATCCTCCTGAACCCTCCTAAAACCTCCTGAAACTGCTGTCCCACACAGCAGAGGGAGGATTTGAATTTGATGTTGCCAACCATTGGCATGCTCCTTGAGAACAATCAGATGGACCTCTAAGCTTTTTTCTTGTCCAAACCTTCAGAGTTTGTTTTATCCAGTCATTTGTTGTTGTTTATTGATTTTGCATTAATAATCAGCAGTATTGATAAAGACGTGCTGTTAGCTGTACCCTGCTCTAGCTGGTGCTGCCCAGTTTCCTGATGGTTTCGAGTCCATGCCACCACTGCATTTAGCCACACAGCCCAGTATAATATTTAAGACCCCCACCCCCCTTTGGGACTAGGAGAGTTTTAAGTCGTATTCTGGGTCTCTTTTTCTGCCAGATGAATTTATAGATTTGTTGACTTAACGTAGAGATAGAGGAGACGGTAGTGGTTCACCTCACCACCTCCACCCTTCCCAGTACAGAAAGGGGAAGAATATCCCATTGTGTTATGCCATTTTTTATTTGTCTAATTAGTTTACTATAATTAGCATCACATAATTGCTTGGAGTTTGCAGTGAGAGTAATTTCCAAAAACCTAAGTCGTTGTCGGGGCCAGCAGAAGGAGACGCTGTTGTTTAGTTCTATGGCCACTTTCCCAACGTCGTCATCGCCTCCGACTCACTTTCATCAGTTTTATATCCTGAGACTGAACCGTATGTACGTAAACGCTGCGTACGTGCTGGGATGGAAGGAAGTGGGTTTTTATAAAAAGTATCATAAGCAAAGAGAGCAGCCTCATGGATCGTTCCTCCTTCGTCCTCTGCTCCTTGGATCTGTGCGTTACAGCGTAACCCCCCCACTCTACATCCTAATTCTGAATCAGAACCACGGCCATTAACCCTGACTACTGACCTCGGATCTTTATAGAGTGTATTCATCCAAATAACAAATGTCTTTCCAAATCCCATTTCTATCAATGTTTGTTCCAGGAACAAACGATCAAATATTTCTCAGCATCCAAGCTGAGAAGCATTGAAGGTCTTTTGTCTCTTTCCATTTCTGACTGTAGATTTAGTTCTTCCCTAATATTGTTTGTTCCTTGACGACATGTAATGAATCCGGCTTTGGTCCGGCTTTATTAAGAATTGAGGCTATTTAGTGATATTTTCTTTCTGATGCTCTTGAACGTTACCTTCATATCTCTGTTCATAATATTTTGCAGAAGCATTTGATGTTAGCTGAGGTTGTGTTTCAGCAGAGCTGGTCTCTGGACTTACATTCTGAGCCTTGTGGAGCTGGACGGCCAATAACCTGCCAGCTTTGTTCTCCATTTGGTAATATTATGCTAATATATCTCTATAACTCTTAATAGTCGTGCGTGTCCCTGGACCTGTGTCTGTGCAGGAGGCGTACGTGATGGCGAGCGTGGACCACCCTCACGTGTGTCGTCTGCTGGGGATCTGCCTGACGTCGTCCGTGCAGCTGGTGACCCAGCTGATGCCGTACGGCTGTTTGCTGGACTACGTCCGGCACCACCGGGAGAACGTCGGAGCTCAATGGCTGCTCAACTGGTGCGTCCAGATCGCCAAGGTCAGTCCTGCTCCCTGGTGAGGCTTGTTAGCCGGAGGCAGCAGCTCGGCTCAGGCTCGCTCTAAGCCTGCCGAGGCCCATTAACCCGACACAGTGGATCATTGTGCACGTATGTTTAAGCGCGTTAATCTCTTCAGTCTGCTCTCAGTCTTGCTTGGAGTGTTGAATGTTGGGAAAATAACAAACAACAAGGTCACAAGCTCAGTCTAAATTCTGCTGTTGTTCTGCAACATTAATCTGCATGCAGGAGACCAGAAGTCTGTCCTGAACCTCACTTGTAATATAATATATAAAATGTATAGTAATATATTATTAATATTCAATGGAAACATTTCTTTTCAGGACTCGTGGGTACCCAGCTGCCTTTCAGCAGTAGGTCCCCCAGTCTGATGCAGGATTCTGGTCTAGAGATCATCTCTGTTGTAACAGACATAAATATAAGTGACAATGAATTAAAGTGAATTTAAAATAAAACATTTGGTCTTTGCAAGTGGGAATAATGAAGTGGTGTTTTGTTGAGACAAGCGGATGCACTAGTTATTACAAGCTGTGATTAGTTCAGACAGGTGTTAAAACCAGGTTTAGATGACATGCTGGACTGCACAACTAGAAGAAGAATAAATGTATGTTTGTCTGGAGGAGTGGCCAGGAGAAAGTCTCCTCTGTCTGAAAAGAGCTTGGATGCACAGCTGAACAAACCACATGAGCTCTGGAACAATGAACTATGGACAGATGAGATTCATGTGGAGCCCAGAAGCTCGTTGGAGGAGGCCAAGCACAGCGCTGCAAGACAAACACCTACTGATTAGGATCTGGGCTGGTTTTGGAGCTGCAGGAGACGGTTGGACAGTCACGGCCGATGGACAACCATCCAAAGCACAGAAGCAAATCTACGTCAGAACGACAAGTGACAAATAAAAGAATCAAGGTGTTGGAACAACCTAGTCAGGGTCCAGACATGTGTGCATGTGTGAACAAACGTGGGTGTGTGTTTGTGTGTGCAGGGGATGAACTACCTGGAGGAGCGTCACCTGGTGCACCGAGACCTGGCGGCGAGGAACGTCCTGGTGAAAAATCCGAACCACGTCAAGATCACCGACTTTGGCCTCGCCAAGCTGCTGACGGCTGACGAGAAGGAATACCATGCTGATGGAGGGAAGGTCTGCGCCATGATTTCTATGTTTGCAGGAGCGTGTCATCAGTTTAATAATAGTTATATACATTTTTTATAGCACTTTTCATGAGGATGAAGTGTCAGGTGTTATATGCAGAAATGAAGGGGTGAGTTTTAAGGTCGCGCCTCAAAGTTTCGGATGGCCAGGGGGAGTGAGTTCCAGAGGGTGGGGGCAGCAATGGCGAAAGCTCTGTCCCCAAGGGTTGGGTATTTGGTCGTGATGATGGGGTGAGGAGGTTGGCATCAGCAGAGCGCAGTCGGCGAGTGGGAGAGTGGCGATGGAGCAGCTCAGTGAAGTATGAGGGTACAAGGTTGTTGAGGACTTTGTAGATGAGGAGGATCTTGAAGTGTATGTGTGGTTTTATGGGAAGCCAGTGGAGTTGACGGAGGATGGGGGTGATGTGTTCTCTGGAGGGGGAGCAGGTGAGCAGCCGGGCAGCGGAGTTTTGAACATACTGCAGTTTTTGAAGGACAATGGAGGGGAGGCCATACAAGATGCTATTGCAGTAATGGAGTCTGGAGGGGATGAAGGCGTGGATTAGTGTTTCTGCAGCTGAAGAGGAAAGAGTGCATCTGAGGTGGGCTATGTTGCGGAGGTGGAAGAAGGATGTCTTGGTGACGTGGTTGTTGTGTGACTTGAAGGAGAGCGCAGGCTCCTGAGTGTCCATCGATGCAGAATGAGAAATCCTGGGAGGTGGGGAGGATCATTTCCGTTTTATTGCTGTTTAGTTTGAGGAAGTTGTGGTTCATCCAGGTTTTAATGTCAGTGAGACAGCTGGTGAGGGTGGAAAAGATGACTGGAGTGATGGTTTTAGTGGTGATGTAAAGTTGTGTCATCGGCGTAGCAGTGGAAATGAAATCCATGGTGACGGAAGATGTGACCAAGTGGGAGCATGTATAGAATGAAGTGGATCAGGCAAAGAACTGAACCAATTGGGGGACTCCATGTGGAACAGAGGTGGTGTGGTATTTGTGATTGTGATGGTTAACCATTAATATACACACTGACAACTGTTGAATAAGAATAAGAAAAATGCTGCTGTATACAAAACTCAACTTTGGCAGAATTGAAAGACCTTGTTAATGGGTTGAGGAAGAGGACAAACACCAAGAGATTGCCCTTTTTTCTGGTGTGCTTAAAAAACAAAGTAAAATATCATGTTTCATATGTATATCCGTCTATTGTCCTCCTTATCGTCTCCATGCAGGGGTGAACAGTGCGTTATAAAGGCTCTGTACTCATCTATTGGAGTAGCAGCATTTGCCTAGTCTTCCTCCTGTATTCTCATACTTTTCCTGTTTAAGCAGACAGTTCTTATGATTTGGCCAGGTCTGAGGCCGTAGATCCTTTTCTCTACTTGACTGATGAGTGTCTCAATTTCACATTCTGTAAAAATAGAAGTGATTCTTCTTCACTGTAGCTTCATTCTCTTGTTCAATTGTGCTGTAAAAAGTGTTTTATGTGCATACGAGTCCATAGTCATGACTAAAAATGGGAGTGAGAACCAGGCTTGTCCGTGTGCATACAGTTCCACAACTGACTAAAAGTTTTACATGTGCACAACTTTAAAAGGGGCTAAAAGGATGCAGTTTTAATCATGAAACTACAGATAATTTTATACATCTGGTCCACGATCTGTTAGCAAGTCCTCACAGAGTTTCTTTGTGAACTAGAAACAAATACTCGCTTTTATCTCAAAAACAGGGGGCAGGAGGCCAGTTGTGGTGAAGTGGATAAGAAGTTTCCGTTTACTGAGTTCACAGGAAGAAAGTTGGACTCGAGGGAATTCCAGGAGGGAAACACAAAATAACAAAGATTACATTCAGATTCAATTATAGTGATATTTAGCTAATTTAGCACAACAAGCAAAATATGTCCCCTGTAAAACTTGAGTTCATAGCAAACATGTCTTTCTGTAACCTTTGTAATACAGATTCAAGCTATATTCCTTTGTTTTCCACTAAATGGCTACTGCAGGAAGCTTGGCTGCATAATTGGGCTATCCTGCTAGGTAGCACAAAAAACTTTAGACACCATATTCGAAAATTACAAACTGTTAACAAGAACATTTGCAAAGAGCCTGTAGTTTTATCACATAGTTTCACCTTGGACACTGCAGGTTAAATTCGCCTGTCAGTTTGGCTTGAAACTATTTCTTTTCACAATGTTAACCCTTGCATTTTAAAAAAAGAAATGAAGAGGTGTTCTGTCCATTACTGGTTCCTACTGAACTCAACTTCCAGCAGAGCTGTGGTTTTGCTCCATCCACAGTGAGACCCTGTGGTCCCACCAGGAGCATTTCATGAGCGGAGCTGCCTGCTTGGATGGGTTCATGGAGTTATGAGTTTTGTAAAAGTGACATTGAGAATAAGGATGGGCCCCAAAAGCTTTACAAAAATCCTAAAAAGAAAAGAAAGGTTAAATAAACTTTCACTTTTTAATAGTGCCACATGAACTTATATGTGGCACGATTAAAAAGTACAGGAAAAATTTAGAAAAGAAAAAAAAATTAAATGAAAAGTGAAAGGATGACTTGACTTTAAAATTTTACGAAGACAACAAAGAAGATGTATGTTATGATGTTAATCCTTTATTTCGATCCAAAGATTGTTATTAGATGTTGTTAGACCAGTTTCCCACCTTTAAGAGGAAGAAAAAGGGGAGAAAAAAAAATACGATCTACGCCTCCTTTTCAGGTAATAGAAAATAAAAAATACTTCCTCATCTTTTTATTCTTTTCAAACATCACATGAATACATTGATTAAAGCTACCCTAATCCTGTGTTTTGCTCACATGTTTTTCTAAGTGTGAGTGATGTTGCATTATTATCCCCAAGACGAGGTGTAAATGACAGCGAGGCAGGGAGAGAGGGAGAGGAGGGAGCAGCTTATGGGAGATATCATTTGTGTCAGCTGAAGAGAACAACTATTGATTTACATCCAGAGATGCTGCGTGCCACAATGAGACCTCATGTATAATTCAAGCGGGACCTGTGAAAGAACCATAAATACAGTCACTCCGCTCATCAGAACAGCACTCTCTCAGCACTTACGGTCACCTGCATTGCTAGTTAGGAGAGGAAGTGGGGAAAAGAAGGGATGAAGAGGACTGAATTAGGATGAAATGATGTTCTGCTTGTGCTATTCCTGACTGGTACTGGTACTGGTACTGCACCTTCAAATCTCACATAACATGTACATCACAAGTGTGACTTGGTTCTTAAGGGGATATATAACCTTTTTTTTTTTTTATTTGACACAATATGTCTATTCAAAGCAGCTAGATTTAAAATGTAGATGTGTGCTTTTACATATCTTTAAAAGGAAAAAACAAACAAACTACAAACCATATTTTGGTTTTCTCATTCACTCATCCACACTTTTACAGTACAACACTATCTTATAAATGTTAAAGCTCTCAGCATATTGAGGACTCTGTGAGTTCAGTTTCCTGCCCAAGGACATTTCAACTCATGCTGGGGATGGGGATGGATCTACCAACCTTCCAGTTAGAGGACAGCCTGCTTTACTGATCCATGGACGACCTGTGAATCATTTCGGGGAGCTGGCTGCTCAGCTCTACTTCATCCCTCTCTTCTGTGGGGTTTACCTCTTTTAAAATTAATGTTAAAGCTCTGTACTCTGTAAATACAGCACAATAGGGTGGAAGATGGTTAGAGATAAAGATGGGGATGCTGGATAATTCTACTCTGATTCAGGTCTGTGATGTCACGGTGCCTTGCAGGGTCTGAACGACTCCTGAAGAAATTTCCAGGCCTAGGCCACCTTAAACAAAGTGACAGGACTGTTTCATGTCTGAATTTTTCAGTTGGTCCTCCCTTCAAACACCCAAATAGAAGCTCTCACACACACAGACACTTTTTTTTTTCCATAATATGTTTCCTTTCAGAAAAAAATGTCCCTGCAGGGCTCCAACATGATACTAGAAAAGGCAAAAATCTTTAACTTGAAGTTGGACAGCACAGTTGCAGGGGCCTACTGTAGCCCTGCTGTCGCTACTTTGACGACCTGGACGATTTACTTCACCCACTTCACCATAAAACAGCAACTTGTCTTTTATTTGGTTCAGCCTGCCTTCACAGTCTGGAGTTGGAAAGGGCGGTTGAGTTATGAGTTATGTTTGGGACAGAAGGAAAGTAGAAATGCTATAGAGCCACACTGTGCTAGAGACATCAAGGAGGACTATATGTGTCGCAGGTGTGGTGAATTTAGAGCAGGCTGACCAGGGACTGAGATGGTCAGACCTGTAATGTGTGTATTTGTTGGCAGTGCTGTTACACATATGTGGTTTTCATCAAACCTCCATTATGTCCAATCAAACTGCTGAATAAATCAAGTGAATGTAGCACAT
Source organism: Arrhamphus sclerolepis (assembly GCA_037176975.1). NCBI lineage: Eukaryota > Metazoa > Chordata > Actinopteri > Beloniformes > Hemiramphidae > Arrhamphus > Arrhamphus sclerolepis. The sequence continues at coordinate 8,992 of JBAMYA010047528.1, forward strand.
ACACACAGGCCTGAATCTAAAACCTGAGATGGAAACACAGAGCAGGGTTACTGAATGTGAAGTGTTACATGTGCACCCAGACAAGATCAATGTATGAAACAGAAGTTTTTCAGCGCACTAAATACTGTATTTGCTTCTTTAGGGGCACAAGTGCTGTCTAGTGGCTTGAAATACCCCTGGCCTATTGCTCAAAGAAATGTGTTTCCTTTATGCACTAAATCTTGACACCACTGAGGTTATCACCTCACAAAGACCCTCTTTCATCATCGCCACGAGCACAGCATCCCACGACCCCAGTCCCAGGGTGAGCTTTTTTCTCCACACACAAAAAAAGAGAACAAACCTTCATTTCAGACCAGCTCCTGTCCACTATAAAGCATTAAACTGCTTTTTTTGCCCTTGAATGTGAAGGTATTAGGGAGACAGACAAATCAGAGGAGAAGGTAGGGAAGAAAAACAGGGTAAAAGAAAGGACTTTTTCATAATGACACTCAGCTTCATGAAAGAGCAGTTAGGGCTCGTATATCAACTGGCCTCAAGGTTTAGCCTCCCCCACTTTTAAGAGAGCTGCACTGGGCCGTTCCACAGTCGGGACAGTTGGGTCTGAACAAGGAGAACCAAGCCAGGCAGGGGAGGGGCATGTTCAGCTGAGGTGAGGGAGGGTCAGGGAGGGGCCTGGGTAGAGCAGAGCTGGCCTTGAGTGCGGTGCAGTCGGCACATCAATCCACACAGGGAGACAGGAAGGACGGGACATCAGTCACTGGAGCTGCAAACCGCAGAATGCAGCGCACCAAATACAGTTACACACATAAAGAAGCTCTCACACAAGCTCGGCCTGTAACACAAATCCTCCCTTTAGTTGTATTTCTTTCTTTGCAGTTGTAGATCTCTGCCCATTTAATCTGCTTAAAACTCAGCTCTTCCAGTAACTGATGTTATGCACAAACACATAATGTCTAATTAGCTGCAAACAAATACTCAACACTACCACAGTGTGACTTCACACTCTGATGCATGAGGCTTTTCCCCTCCTGCAGAGTCAATGATGCACTCACTAATGTTCAACAAGACAAAAAATAAATAAATAAAAGAGAAGAAAAAAAAAAAGAACCTATGTGGCTGCTAAACTGATGTGCATATGATGATGAACTGGGCCAAGGGTATGTGCTACAGTCAGATAAAAAGCCGCCCTGTACACAAGGGAGCTTCTATCCACAAAGGAGAAAAAGTATTTCTAGGCCAAGAAAGTTGTCAGTGTACGCAGGAGAAATTAAGACACAGAAAGCTATAGATAGATAGATAGATAGATAGATAGATAGATAGATAGATAGATAGATAGATAGATAGATAGATAGATAGATA
>JBAMYA010047529.1:0-10353 GCA_037176975.1 Arrhamphus sclerolepis
GTGATATATATCTGTGTGTCATCTGCATAGCTGTGGTAACTTATTTTGTGGTTCTTTATAATCTGAGCCAGTGGGAGTATGTAAATGTTAACCAGTCAAAATATGTTTCAACCCTCATAAACTGTGGCTAGTGAGTGACAGAACTTGACTGTGAACACATGTTGGTGAAACATGTTTCCTCCGCAGAGTGGTGAGATCTTCTGTCTGGTCGGAGAGACTGTGAATAGAGTTGCTACTTCGACATATTGAGAGGAACCAGTTGAGGAGGTGCGGGCATGTGGACCTAAGGAGATGTTTTGGGGATGTCTAATCATGCAAAGACTTTCGGGCAGACGTCAGATATGCTGGAGAGATTACGTGGCTTGGTTAGCTTATTGATAGTCACTTGGAAGAGCTGGAGGAGGTGGTCAGGGAGAGGGAGGTCTGGGTCTCTTTGTTGCAGCTGCTGCCAACCTAAGCTCTGCTAGATGATGATCGTAATGAAAAACACTAAAAGAAACCTTGTAAAATTAAATAAAAAAAATTAAATAATGATATGTAATAATAAAAACATAATAATAAAACACAAAAGCATTCTTCTTAGTATGTGGATATAAAATATATTATTTTAATTAAACTTATTTACATACATACAAACAATGTTCTTTTTCTTGTGATTTGTTTTGTAGTTATTGCCAAAACTAACTAGGAACTACATAAAAGAAGGTTACATGGAGAAAACTGGTCCAAAGGTAATTTATTTGACTGTTGTTTTTCTGTATTTAGTAACAGTGCAGCATTATATTTTATAAGTAAAATATAAGACTTACAAATGTGCTATTTACATATTTTTAATCTTTTCTGGGGGGTTTTTTGTTTGTTTTTTGTGTCCTCCAGCACACAGAGGGCTTCAAGAAGAGATGGTTTACAATGGATGACAGGAGGCTCATGTACTTCAAAGATCCTCTGGTACTGAAAACACAGAACTGAGGAAAAATACTGCAGTGTTACTCAGTGACCAGCAGATGCTGTTGTGCCTTTTTCCTAAAGCTTTTGTGACCCAAAGAACAGCATTTTTACTTTTCTTTTTCTTTAGACAAGTAGCCATCCATTTAGAGTTTCTGTGGACTTAGCACTTTTGGTTTGTGGTCTTTAATGTGGCACAACAGCCTCATCCCTCTCAGAATATTAAATAATTACTGGTGTTTGTAAAGCTAATTGAAAAAAGCTGCTTTCAGTACCAGTTAACAACACAGACATTGCTTTTAATTTTGGAGGGATTGTTCGTGTCTGTCTCTTTGTAGGACGCCTACGCACGAGGTGAGGTGTTCATTGGCAGTAAGGAAAACAGCTACACTGTGCTCCCGGGCCTTCCTCCCAACATTCAGGGTTACCATTGGCAGTTTGGAATTACCATAGTGACCCCAGACAGGAAGTTCCTTTTTGCATGCGAGACTGAAAAGGATCAGATAGACTGGATGGCAGCATTTCAGACCGTTATCAACAAACCCATGCTGCCACAGGAATATGCAGGTAAGTTGAAGAGAAAGAAAGGAAAGTCCCTGGCTTTTCTTCTACGAATGAGTTTGATAACTTGATGATTTTCTATCTCTTCTCTGCAGTGGAGGCGTATTTTAAGCACAAACCGTGATCGTGCTTGTGCTTGAAGATCCGCTGAAGCTCTTTCAAAAAAAAGTGAAGGGTGACAGAGAAGGACCCGAACGTGTAGCAGCTGTGGCCATGCCCACAGTTATTCCAACTCCATCTTCCACTCTCCTCAGGCTCACTAACTTTATGTGCCAGATTCAGCTCTTCTGAGGGACTTCAGTGCTCCCAAGCGCATGAAACTTAACACCCTTGTCTGTTATCTGATGTAACTTACACACTTGAAAGAGAACAATCAAGCTGACCGAATGTGCAGAGGTTATGCCCTGCAAACATTACCACATAAACATGTATATTATTTTGCATTATATATATGGATACAATGATATTTAATTCTCAATATTTATTTTTTTATTTGTCTAATTTACTGTATGAAGCTTTTGATGTTATACCAAGCAGCACACCTCAGTTTTGCTTAGTTTGTACATTAAGTATACATCACTGTCTTTAGTTTAGGAAAAAACAAAATTGCAAATAGATGAGGCCTTTTCTTTAATGTTGTGCATTACTCATCCAGCAGAGGGAGACAAATGAATTATTTTCAGCTCACCCTGGGCTCTCCATTGGAGTTAATGGAGTCTGTACATGTACATGTAATTAAATAATTTGTGCAAGCATCTAAGCGAAGGCATGATATTGCTGTTTGAGAACTACCATGATGTGGGTGGCAGGGGGCGTCCGCTGTGTTCAAACTTGAAGAAGACTGTCGCTATTCAGTGCATGCTACATATTAATCTGTAGTTGTATTCTCTAAGAGTTAATTGCAGGAACAACAAGAGAATTTCTGCCCTTAATAAAAGTGTGAATGCCACATGAACGTCTGTATTGGCTTTTAATTGTAATAATCTTTCAATTACAAGACAAAATTTACACATTGAAAGATAGGAAAACCAATAGAACAAGAGTCGAGACATCAAGATAGCAAACTAACGGACAAATATTTGAATGTACAGCAAGTGCACAGAGAGACACTTCATTTGCTTCATTCATATGGTTTCTGTGACAAAGACGAAGTTGACAAATAAATGTCAGAAGAATAGATTAAATTCTGGTAACGTGACAAATATACCAGTTAGAATGAAAAAAAATGGCACCACCTATCACATGTGTTACTAAATGGAAGATGAAATATAAAAGAGCATACTAAGGTTTTCAAGAGTTACAAACAGTAAAATACAAACATTTACATATACTATATGCTTAATGTACAATACTACAGGTAACTGGAACTCTCCTTAACCTCATTCATACCATTCCTTTTCCATCTAAAGTGCTACTCCCCTCATGCAGAGAAAAAGAAGTTTATACATCATATTTTCCACAGTGTATAGATTATGTCCAATATACCATACAATTAGTTTTTTTGAATATAATTTCAGCAAGTAAATGTACAGTACATTATTATCAATGCACACATTTTATGTACAATTAAAGTATTTGACTGCTATGTAATAGAAATATTTCATACCTTGCAACTCTGCAGCTTTGTAGCCAAAAAAAGCAACATCCTTTTGCTTTGCTGTGTGTTGGAGTGCATATTCCCAAACATCTACAGATGAATCCTGGAAATACTTTTCTTACACTGTTCAGCCATAACATTAAAACAGGTAACTTGGGTAACTCCTCCTCTACTTGTTGGAATGCAGTTTTCTGATGGGAAAACCTGCAACTAAAGCTTGCAGACCAATTATGTCCCGTGCAGCAACAGGTCTCCGTTGCAGTCACCCCCAGCAGGACAGTCAGCCAATCACAGCTTTTTGATGGGCTGAATTCTTCACTTGGTCTCCACACTCTCCAGATACCAGTGTGATGGGATACACCAGCCTGCGGTCCAATCCACAGAGACCCATCCCACAACCCACAGGATCTTTTGCTAACATCCTGGTACCAGTCACTCTAGGACACCCTCAGATATTCTCTCTCCAGGCCCTGAATGGTCACAGCTCTATTTGGGGCTCAAGGAGAACCTATTTGGTGGGTGGTCATAATGTTATGGCTAATATGTGTATGCTGGTGAGCTAAATGGGCTCCTGGGAACCTTTTCAATCACTGCTTTGAGACCTGGACAGAAGAAACACTACAACACATCAGAGGTGTGGACAACATTCAAACAAAAGCTGCCAATGGTCTTCTAAGTACATTTGAAAAATACATTTCTTTACAAAACATGCATCTTCTCCCCATTAAATAGATTTATAGCATGATTGATTTCCTTCAGAATGAACTAACCACACAGAGTAATGCATTATGTCGTGGAGTCAAGACGCTGCAGCTACAATCATGGATAAAAATGTCCATAAAGAGGGAGATAAGTGATCTGTGTCGTCATCATTCCAAATTAAATTATACGATCGGTGACATTCACAGTCACATAGGGAAGAAAAGATTGACAGGGTAGGGCAGAGGGATGAATGGAGGGCAACAAGTGGAAGCTGTGTGCAATGAGAGGTCTGAGGGCGGAGAAGTGGGTTTAAAAAAATAGAAGAAAGGTTTATACCTCGTGGGAGCTGACTCCTCATTTCTGATTTGTCTTTATGTGGTAAAATATGATGTAAAGATAGGGCGTCAACACAGAGACACACAGATACACAACCACTTAAGACCTGCAGCAGCCTACACCCTTCATCTCCTTGTTTACGTACTCCTGAAGCTTAAACTTTTCACTGGGATCCTTCATGGACCTGTGCTTCAGCTCCCTGAAAAACAACAAAAACAAAAATCACAAGTTATGAGACACTAAGGCTCATAAATGTACAACGCACGCTTTAATTTGACAATAAAACTGCAAAAGCTGATCCTGAGTCAACATTTTCATTCATTTGTTTATTTACTTGCGGTTTCCTTCAGTGTCTGGTTGCACCACATGGTGGATATTGTGATTGACTGTAAGAGTCACGTAAACTGTAAAACAAGTCCAACTTCCTGCTGCCCACAGAGTGGCTTTAATCATAGTGATCAAGTCGCTGCAACATGTGTCAGGTATGACTGTGAAACAATCACCATGGCTGACTCAGCACTTTTAAGCAAAGCCATTATTAGTTAACCGGTTTATATTTCAAGGAACCTGCAAGTTTCTCTATTCCTAATGCAAATCGACTGATTTTGCTGTGAACATCAAGTGTCTGTGGTTAAAGATATATTTGCTTGAATAAATATATTGATCAATGTACATAGTTCATTTCAACATTAAACAGTTATTGACTGTTAACATGTTGCTGTTGGTTAAAAACAAAAAAAAACCAAATTACAGTTGTATTTCTAAACTATCTTTTAAATGATCCTGTCCTCAGCGTTTGCAGAGTTTCACTCACTTGGCCACAGCCGTGAAAGCCAGCTCTACATTGAGACCTGACCTGGCACTGGTCTCCATGAATGGAACCCCAAATTCCTGCAGAGCCAAATCAATGATGGTTAGTCACCCCGACACCACCAGCGTGCACAGACATGACATTCTAACGCTTCATAAAAGGCTTATATTTCTCAGTGGAGTGAAAAGCATATCGGCTGATAAGTCCACAGTGGTGCCTAAAAGTACATTTGTAATGCAGACTTGTTTATTTTGGATAAACCACTGAGAATTTATGTCCAAGCCTTCCCTCTGCAGGGGGATTTGTCCTTGCAAAAAAAGTTGTTGCTAACGTTACTTCTTTCCCCTTAGTGAAATTGTTATTTATACTTTTTCTTTTCTGGAGAGAAACACTTGTTGGTGCTGAGAATGAGAAGTACCGTGTTGTGAAGCAGTGGCACTGAACCCTATCATAAAACCAACAAGGATGAAACAGTCAGCAGCATATATAAAGATAAATACTTAGAGATAATAGATTTATAGAGATAAATACTTTTGAAAACCTCAAAACCTTTACAGAATTGGTTTATAAATATTGGTTATAAAAAGTGCTTTATCATCAGAAGGGCCAAATACAAAGACAGTGTCTGGCCTTTTTTTCGGTCATTTTTTATTACTTGCAGATTATTTATTCTTCCTCATAGGTGACAGAAATTAGATAATGACCATGAGGAAAGATGGAAACAGATTTTTGGATAAATGCACTCTACGGGAATATTCACATGTCTCTTAGCTGCAAGAAAAATCCACCAGGGCACACAAACTACTGCAGAAAATGATGTGAAAGTCGAAGCTTCCAGAATGACTGGTTGCATACAGAGACCTTGATTTTAAACCAAATTCCAAAAATATAAGAAAAGCTTCTTGTTAGGTTTTACAAAGCTTTGAATTTTTTTTGCATTTCAGCAAGACTTGATTGGTAGTTTTTCCAGTTCTTTACCTTAGCAAGCCTCTCTCCATCCTCTCTCTTCACTACCCTGTCATGAGTGGCATCAGCCTGGTGAGACAAGAAAGAGGTTGCACTTCCCAACAACATCCACCAACTTTCCCAAAAATAAAAATAGGTACAAGCTTGGCATGCTAATTTATGGCCAATAGATTGCTTCATGGGTATACTGCATATGTGTTTTGACAGGTAGGATTGGAAACTTCTATTTCGGTTACTCAAAAAACAATTTTCAGCGCCTTGCCTTGTTTCCAAGCAGCATGAGCACCACATCCTGTTGGGCATATTCATGGATCTCAGTCAACCATGCCTATTAAAGACAAGAAAACAGAAAGACAAATGTAAGAAGAAAAACAGGCGCACACAAACTGACAATGTAAGACAAGAGGAACAGGCCACATAAATGTAAAGGAAAAACCAGCCTGGGAGGACAGCATCCACATTAAATGTAATAATAATATGAAACAAGAGGAGGTGGAAATGGAGAGTTAAAATTGCTTTTAGGTGCTGAATAGGGGTGACAAAGTAAATAAATAAATAAATGACAAGTAATGACAAGAGGAAAATAATAAAAAGCAAGACTGAGCATAAGTGGAAGAGGAAAGCAATAAGAGCAACAGTAACACAGATTGCCCCCCTGCTACGTCTCATTTTAACTGTTTACATGGATGAGAGAAATCTTTGCAGGGGAACATGGGACTGAATGTGCTCTGGCAGCAGCTGATTGTTAAATTCGCTGTTAACGAGCAGGTAATGAGCTCAGGTGAACACCCACAAATCTCGGGGATGAAATAATTTCCCTCATATCAACACAATGCCCAACTGCCCTCATGGTGAATGTCTCCGCTTTGGCTTTCTGACTGGCTGCTGACAAATCTGCCTTTTTCTCCAGCGGTCTTCCTTCAAAGCTGTTTGCCCTCCATTGCGCCTTTCCAATTAATTTTGGTGATGACTTGTTTTTTGCAATGAGATGTGATGGGGGTCACCTTCTTCAAAAGGTCACATTAAATAACAGGAGATGAGATAGGCATGTGTTGAAACCGTTGCAGGGAATGTAAACACTTGATGTAAGATATGTAAATTTATGATGAAAGGTGGAACATTTGCACACATGCTGTAAACCATCATGCACAATTTGCAGGAAAGAGAATGGTCTCTTCTTGGACAGAAGCATCATTTGCATCTATCCTCCGGACCACCCCACCACTTAAGATAAAATTTTGCAATGTGTCTGAGACTAAAACAATGTGTCATTTTGAATTTTGACAGAGGTGTTACACTTTACATGTCTGTGACTCCAGAGTTTCATCAGTGGATGTGAGGACTTGATTCATGATGACTTAGAATAGGAACAACCATGGTTCTGGATAGTTCAAGCTATTAAACATGTGCAGGCACAGAAGACATTACTCCTGTCCCCTTCAACTGCCAAACCTGAACCTCGGTACATGACAGGGGTTCTGAATTTAGCTGATTTGTTTTGATTTAGTGCGCTAATACTGGCTAGATAGCTTTGTATTGTGATTTTATACTTGGAATTTCTGACTCACAGGCAGCAAGAGAAAGCATATTCATGCCTTAGGCCAAGAGAGATATTAAAAGAGACATTTTTATTTTCTGCTTCGAGTATGATTTCATTAGCAGCTACCTCATAGTTCACAATCATATAAACATGCACCTGATGCACACTTTGGCTTGTGACATGGTTGTAGCCATCTTGCAGAAGTGTTTTGAAGATAAGGCTCACCCTGCTGAATGTTTTGTGTTTTTATAGGTAAGTCAGATCAGTGAATTATGAATACTTTTACAAAAAAAAGGAACATTTTTTACTATAAACAATAGTATTGCACTTCTTAATAAATACCTAATTAATGTGATTTAATAAAACTTCGCAAGCATTTTGGATTCATACATGACCTTTCTTAATGTTATGTTTTATGTAAGGATTATAACTTTACAAAGATATTGCATTTATTTATTTTTAAATAAAAGCACCTTCCCAAGACTTGACTATTTACATCAACACTGAACTAAACTGGATGGAAATGATCCACTCCTGTATGTTTGTGTGTATGTGTGTGTATGTTTGTGTGTATATATACACATACATATGTATATAAAAGCAATAACCTGCAATTATTCACCCTCACAAGGCCAGATGGAGGCTAAAAACTTAAGTTTATTATTAATTGATTTCCTACTTTGTATTCTCTGGGCTTAAGTTACAGATCTTCACATGAGCTGCTTTTACAGCAACCATTTTCCCCATAATCCTCTAGTGCAGGGGTGTCATCCTGGGCCACATCATAATCATCGTTACCATTAAAGGGCCAGTTATTCTTTACTTTCGGAACACGTTATCAGATTTCCAAATCGTTCCTGGACTCAGTTGAAGAAAAAAACAAAACAAAAATTTATTTTTGCAGTAAAATCTCAAATTTCACATAATTTGCTAATTTTATCATAAAATTTAGGCTTTTGTACTCAAATAATAATAATAAAAAAATTGTAAAACAGTAAAATGCTAAATTTCACTTTTTTTGTTTAGATATTAACTAACTTAGATATTGACTTTTTTTGTCATGAAATATCAAATTTCACAAAAATTGTCCTTTCTTTAAAATTTTTTTTTCCCATTACAATCGTATTTTTTGCTTGTAAAATCACAAATAAAAGAAAGTTTTGAAGAATTTCAAACTTTGAAAAATCTAGACTTTTTTGTCAACAACCAAGACTTTTTATCACAACTTGTAACAAAATTGTGACATTTAAGTTAGAATTACATTTTTTTGTTGGAAAATATCAACTTTTTGCAGCAGTTTGACTCACAATTGCGAGCCATAGAATAGTAACTTTTTCAATAATCTCAAGTTTTTGCCCTAAAATTAGCAACTTTCAAAGGTTTGCTAAATCACGACTTTATGACTTAAAGACATAAAATGTCCATCTCAGTTATTCCACCTTTTGCTGCCAGTACCGAATCAGACGGGCAGTCGCATTAAAATTTCTTCAGAAATGTTCTAGTCATACGTTCATGATTGTCTTTGCACGCTCTCGTGGGCCAGATAAAATGAAGTGGCGGGCCGGATTTGGGTCTCGGGCCTCCAGTTTGACGCCCCTGCTCTAGTGCAATATACATAGTTTAAAATCAATGCTGAATCAGAGGCCAGATCTAATGGCAGCTCTCAGGTTCTTTAAACTGGAATAGGTTCTTTCTTTCGGGGAGGACAACCATAGCTACCATAGCTTCTAATAAGATCATTTGACTTTTTAATATTGCAGCCACTTATGGGCCATTTCACAAATATAATCAAAAAATCCTGATCATGCCAATTTTCACTTTCAATTAAAACACCCTACTGTGCTGTTATCTGTAAAAAGGATGAAAGCAATGATTCAAGACACAAAACACAGTTTAGTCAATTATCACACATCAGTTGCATAAGTGATGTAGATGTTTAACTAAATAATATAAGCAAGGTTAAGGTACATTTCAAATAATTTAAAACTTGTTGCTGTATTCTTAAATGAAAGAGTGCTTGTATGAAAACTGTGCTGTGAAAAGTGGCAACCAGTATACCCAGCAAAACATCAATGAAGCCCGAAACTCAAAAAGGACTCAATTTTAAGAGTGATTTGGCTGTGAAAAGACATGGAGAAAACAAAGTCCCAGAGGAAAAGCATGCACTTTTATGCAAAACTTTGCCTACTAGTAGCAAATCATGTGTAAAAGGTCTTAGAAATTGTTATTACAAATGATAATATTTCCAAGAATGAATTATGCATGAGCCATGCAACACAGACAAAGAATAATTTGAGTTTATTTTGGTCTGGTGTATTGCCCATTAACACGGCTGTTCTGGCTCTGTGGGTTATGCTAATTTTGCACTTTTGCGGCTTCATTTTAAGAGGTCAGAGAATTGGAGAATACCATTAGAGGAAAATATGCCAGGTTGAAATAAACAGCAATGAACTTTTAATATTAAAAAAAAAAAAAAATGAATACAGTGGGGGTATAGGCAATTTCCATCTGCTAAGCAGAAAGGCCACCATCGAGTAAAACCACCACGCAACAGAAATACGATACAAGGAAGATTATCTACCAAGGGACTGATGGGACACTGTTATAGTTGTAGGGTTCAGAGGGAAAATGGATAAAAAAAAAAAAAAATTATGGAAATCTTAAGTCTGGAAACAAGTGCCATGAAAAGACTTTTAGGCAATGTTCTAATGCAGGGCTACATGGGTAATAGTTTGTTACCCATGTAGCCCTGTCAGTCGAGATGGTAAAAGTGAAATAAGGCTTTCTTTTTTTTTTTTTTTTTTTTTTTTTTTTTTTTCAAGCTGAACCAAAAAAAAAAAAAAAGCCAATTTCCAGTGACCTTCACCTGACCTGGAGGAGCTCCCAACCAACCTT
>JBAMYA010047530.1:0-10353 GCA_037176975.1 Arrhamphus sclerolepis
AGGCTCCTTTCCCCCCAGCGAGGTGACATTCCATGTCCCCATAGCCAGAGTTGTTGTCCTGGGATTGGGTCGTCGGGATCCCCGCCCACGACTGTCACCCAAATCACACTGCACCAGCCCCTCATGCAGGTGGTGAGCCCACTTGAAGAGGTGCCCACATCGCTCATTCGGGCTGAGCCCGGCTGGGTCCTGCGGGCAAAGACCCGGCCACCAGGCGCCTGCCTGCGAGCCCCAACCCCATGTCTGGCCTGGGGCCCCGGTAACGCCAATCTGGACGACGTACACGACTTCCTTGTTGTGCTTCTCATAAGGGGTTTGTGAATTGCTCTTAGTCTGATCCGTCACCTAGGACCTGTTTGCCTTGGGAGACCCTACCAGGGGCATTAAGCGCCAGACAGCATAGCTCATTCGGATACTCAAATCCCTCCACCACAATAAGGTGGCAGTTCAAGGAGGAGATGAATTTCTTTTGTAAAATTGTGTGCAAAATTGTAAATATTAGAGACCAAATTCATATTCTCCAACCAACTATGGGGATCAAATTAGACAGCACAGAGACCTTAGAATCAGCCATAACTATTCGTTCTTACCTAGACTGCTTCTCTCCAACTGATATTTGTGAATTCACCTCACTTGTTGCTCACTCAAAGCCAACTACATGTTTACTGGACCCTTTTCCTTCTAAGCTTTTTAAATAAATTTTTTCCCATGATAGGTTCTGTAATGCTGGATCCCTTATAACCAGATATGTAACAGGAGGTTTTAAGATTTTAACTACTCCTTTACTCAAAAAGATGTCTCTGAATTCTGACCATCCAGCTACAGGCCTATTTCCAATCTTTCTTTTATTTCTAAAATTCTTGAGAAAATTGTTTTAAATCATCAAAATTAATATCTTTGTAGAAACAGTATAAATTATGAGCTTCAGTCAGGTTTTAGATCTCATCGTAGTTCAACATTGGTCAAAGTCACCAATGACCTTCTCGTGGCTTCTGACAGTGGATCTGTCTCTATTCTTGTCCTCTTGGGTCTCAGCACAGCATTTGACGCAATCAACCACAAGATTCTTCTTAATAGATCAGAGCAGGTTGTTGGACTTAGAGAAAACTGGTTCAAGTCATATTATCAGACTGATTTCAGTTTGTCCATGTAAATAATGATTGTTCCAGTTGTGTTAGGGTCAGTTGTGGTGTACCGCAGAGTTCTGCTTTTGGACTGACACTTTTCTCTTCATACATGCTTCCTTTAGGAAATATCATTAGAAAGCATAACATAAATTTTCATTGCTATGCAGATGATTCTCAGCTGTATTTATCCTTGTGACCACATAAATCTAATCAATTAACCTTATTAGATGCATGCATTAAAGATGTGACGACCTGGATGACTGGAAATTTCCTGCTTCTTATTTCAGATAAAACTAAAGTTATTGTAATTGGTCCCAAGCACCCTTGGGAGGCCGTCTTGAGGCGTACAGTTAATTTAGATCACTTTACCTTAGCCCTTAGTTCTACTGTTAGGAACCTCGGTGTCATATTTGATGAAGATTTGTTTTTAACTCTCATATGAAACAGGTCACAAAGCCAGCTTTCTGTCATTTGCATAATATTGAAAAATTAGAAACATCCTGACTCACAAGGATGATGAGAAATTAATCTATACCTTTGTTACCTCTCAGCTGGATTGTTGTAATTCATTATTTTCTTGCTGCACTAACAGACAAACCTTCAAAAACGTTCAACTGGTCCAGAATGCTGCAGCACCAGTTCTAACCAGAATTAGGTAGAAAAACCACATTCACCAGTTCTAGCTTTATAACATTGGCTCCCTGTTAAATTTAGAATTTAATTCAAGATATATTGCTTCTTACATACAAAGCTTTGAATGATAAAGCTCCAATACTGTATATGTGAAAAATCTCATAGTTCCTTACTGTCCTAGTATAACACTCCACTCCCTGAATGCAGGTTTGCTTGCTTTCCCAAGAGTCTGTATATCTAGAAAGGGTAGCAGACCCTTTAGCTATCAGGCTCCTCTATTATGAGATCAGCTCCCATAATATGTAGACTCCCTCTCTACATTTAAGGTTGGAGTTAAGACCTTCCTTTTTGATAAAGAATTTAACTCTGTAGTCTCTTAGATCACCTTCTAGTTATGTTGCTATAGGCCTAGGCTGCTGGGTGGAGTCTTCATCCCTGACTGTCTTATCTCAGTCTCAGACTGTCCTGAATAATTTAAAATCAAAGTTGCCTATCTTCTATAGTCTCTCTCTTGTCTCTCTTCTCCATTTTCAGATGCTGTCATGGTGATGTTGTGCTCCCTCTTGCCTCTCGAACCTTTGCAAGCCCTCCGTCTTCTGACCGTCCTGGCTTTTACGTGCACTTGTCAGTTGGATGCTGCTGTGGAATGCCCGCTGGCATGACAGCTCTGCACTTCAACCCACTGACCTCCACATATTTATATTCATATTTATAACATATCTTTACAAATAACATATTTTATACAAGAAAATTTATATTTTTGTATTACATGTTGTATATTGTACATCTCCTCTGTCCTTCATTCCCACTGCCCTGCTTCTCCTCATTTCCTCCTTACCCGGCTGGCCTTCAGTAGGAGGGTCCCCCTGAGCCGGGTCCTACCCAAGATTTCTTTCTTGCCACTGACATTGGCATGGCATTTCCATGTGCTCAGCGCTTTTGCTCTGGATTTCTGAAGTGCCTAGGGATGACTTGTGGTAAATAGGTACTACTCAATAAATTGAATTGAATTTAACTGAATATTTAAAAAAAAAAAAAAAAAATAGCAGTTTGAAGTTCTGTTGGTGAGGTCATTAATTTTGGTGTCAAACAGGTGACCCTTATTAGATGTAGGCAGCAAATGTTGAACATGCTGGTTAGGAACAGTGTACTTTGATTAAAAAGTTGATTGGGAAGTGGAAAACATAAAAAGAAACATAGAAAAATGACAGGCTAATCGGCTAAAATAATTTCAAATGCTTTAAAATAGAAACTAAAACCAGAAAGACGTGGAAGAAAATGAAATGGACAACTAACATTCAGCCAGACTGAGGAATAACCAAAATGGCAAAGACAGCTAATGATCATCTCCAGGGTGATCAGAGAAGATCTAAAGTTACATGTGAGTACTAAAACAAAGAGAAGATGCCTATGTGAAGCCAAGATATCAGCAAGAATTCCCATACAAAATTCCCTTGTTTGAAAAAAAAAAAAAAAAAAAAAAGACGTGCAGAGGAGGTAAGAATTTGCCAAAGAACACACTGACTGGCCTAAAGAGAAATGGTGCAACATTTTATGGACTGA
Organism: Arrhamphus sclerolepis; assembly: GCA_037176975.1. NCBI lineage: Eukaryota > Metazoa > Chordata > Actinopteri > Beloniformes > Hemiramphidae > Arrhamphus > Arrhamphus sclerolepis. The sequence continues at coordinate 3,324 of JBAMYA010047530.1, forward strand.
TGAAAGCAACACTGTTTTTCTTTTTCTTTTTTTTATTCAGGAGCCAGAGATAGTTTTTCAGATGGCCCCAAAACATTGTAAAGATAAATAGGTAAATAGTCTCCCTCTAGGCTGTTATGACACTGTCCAAAGTTACTCTTGTTCAGTCATTCTGTCACCATGAGAACTACTTCATAATTTTTTACTTCCTAAAATCTTTCCCATTTCAGTTAAAACTTCCTCCAAAAAAGAGGCATTCATATTTTATATTTTCTTGTCACATTTTTCTGTGGATCTTTTCAATTTTTTTCAGCAAATTTGCATAAAATGATTGCAATTATCATACAATCACAATCAGCAAAACTTCAAATCACTATACAGTGTAACTGTTAGTAATTGTTGTAACTGTTAATTTATTAATAGAAAATCTTGTCCACAGACATCATAGATTCTCCTCATGAAGGTGAATTTGAAGCCATGGAAATCTGTTTGATCCTCGCTCTGAACTGCATTTGCTTTGATGTAAAGTTTCTACATCTTCCTGGAAGTTTTTTTTTTCTTTTTCAGAAGGTGACATCTGATGGAGGAATCTGTTGATCCTCTGAGTTGTTTCTTTCTTCGACTTTTAACCCTACTGTCATATTATTCATATTAAAGATGAATTGACAATGATAAAAGAGTTGAATAACAGTTAAAACATTGCTGATTCTCCAGTGAGAAACAACCAGTCCAGAGAGTAACATGGAAAACTACTGGGAATCATGTGTGGAACTAACTCTATCCTGAGATGTTGTCAGGTCATGGAAGGTCATCTTAACGAGAGCCATGATCATTTTCTTCTTCAGTGGTTCCAGGCACGGTGACTAAACTACAAATTCATGAACACGACCCACTTCTGAAACTAATCGCTAGTAATTAGCTAGAGAAAATCTAAAAGAAATGCATCAGTATGGAGACAATCTCAAATTAAAACTTGGGGGGTTGGGGTTGGATTATGTGACCATTCAGTGACATCTGACAGAAAACCAAACATGAGCTTTTGGTTCTGCATCCCATTGGAAAAGATTTAACTTATGAACATTTTGTGCTTAAATCATTATTGTGTAATCAGTGTAAGTCTTTCCTTCTGATCAGAGTGCTTGTGGTTTTTCTAAATACAGCTTCATACTGGGATATATCTTAGGCCTCAGTTTTATTTATGTGACATGTATGTGAGCCAATGACAGGGACTACTGAGCTGTATGGATGAGAGTTTCCAGGAGGGTTCCATCTACATGTGAACTTTAGTAACATGCTATTTCCAGATTCCCAGTCTCTCATGTATAAAAAAAAAAGTGGTTTAGGTCTTGCTGTTACAAGTCTGCATGATTAAAGATCAAAGGAAATACTTTTATAACAGCAATAGCATTGAATTATACATAACAATATGAAAACTCAACATACTAACGCATACAAAACCCTTCTACAGACGTTGATCCTGAGTGGGCTCTTGTGTCCTGCACAGACTGATGAAAGCTGCTCATCTTAAGGACAGGTCAGATGGATGGTTTCAAAGGAACCCAAATGACCTCTGGGAGATGAAGCAGCAGTGCTTTCTGCCTCTACACCCTCCCTTTAATCTCCCTCTGCTCTCTATGAGCACTTGGGTGTTCAGAGACTGAGGTGGACGACAGACCCTTTTTCTTTTGCTTTTGTTTTTTTTTTGTGTGTGTGTCTTGTCTTCATATGCTCTCATTTCAGCCTATTTGATGTGCTCATAGGAGCTGCCATCACAGAGGCACAGACATGAAGTAGCAGGAAAGAGAGCTGTGGAGGGTGTAACAGCTGAAAAAAATGGCACGAGGAAGAGAAGGTGGTAGAAGTGGCTGATGAAAACATAAAAGCCCTGTCTGTGTGAGAAAAGAGAGAAAAGGCTCATCATTTTGCTCTCCATTTCATCTCAGTGCTATAAAAGAGAGATGAATTTGGACGGCTGTCAGCTAAAGGGGAGTAAACCCGTGGCCTCCTGCTGCAGTGGACCGAGGAGAGAGGAAGAGCAACCTGCATCTGTTCTCCTTCACAGGAAAATCTCTCAACTGTCAAGAGAACAAAAATGTGTTGCTTTACAAGCGAAGCCTTTCAGAACAGTTGGAAGCCTTTACTGGAGCAGACAGCTTTTAGCAGAAACTGGAGCAAATAGCTTTCTATGATCTGAATGAAATGGCTTTTAATGGAAACACTGCATATTAGAGTATTGATATAACACAAGAAAGCACAGATACCTTTACATGTAGTCTGTTCTCAGAGAGAGCCAACAAACAACCAAATCAGATAACAGATGCTCAGATGATATGATTCTGTGTTACCTTACATAAATTATGGTTGCAGCATCATCATAGACCCAAACAGACCTGACATTAAAAGGACCACAAGTGGCCAACACTAATGCAAAGTCTGAACATGGATTTAGATCCAGTCACTCAGTATACATTTGAAGGTGTTCTAGGAGACTTGTGTCCGCATTTCCTTTGTCATCTGAACTGTCCTGGAACACATTCAGGGACAGCTAATGAGCTAACATCATCAGTCAGCTGAATTTGCATGTAAATGACTGACATGAAGCTCTTTCTCATTCAGTTTTCCTTTGTGTTTATGGCAATTTGTATTGTACAACATGTATCATTTTGAATAAAGTTTGGGGTGGTAAGAGTTTGTGATGTACTGTCTTTTTCTCATTTCTTTTTTCTTTTTTTTTTCTTTTGCAAGTAACACATAATTGTTTCTAATATATTTGGTGTTTAAAATTGCACATAGCCTACTGGTAGCCAGTATTGTTGACATTAACTTGCCACTTGGGTCCTACCATGGTGATACTGGTTCTACCATGATGATACTGGGTGGTCATACTAGGTGCTATCATGCTGATACTAGGCCCTACAAAGGTCAAGGTAAACTTAACTATCCCCTAAGGGGCATGGAAAGGACAAAAAATTACGTAGAGCTATTTAGGAAGCCATTGGAGGCAGGCACAAAGGAATTTTTATGTTGGTTAGTTCTGCATCTGGGCAAGACATATCTGCAACCGGATAGGAGCAGCTTGTACTCCCCACACAAGGGATGGTTATTGTCAGCAAAGACTGACTGGACATTGTAGCTCTGAGTCTGTATGGCAGGGAGAGATCATGAAGATTTGTGCCAGAAATTTTACTGCACATTTTGACAATGTCTGACAGCCTCTTCGTGTTTTTAAGAGTAAGTGACCCAAACCAGTTAATGAAAGCAAAGCTTAAAATGGACTCAATAAAACAAGAATAAAACATTTTCATAAAAGACTTATCAACATTAAAACCTCTAAGTTTACTATAAAAATGCATGCGCTGGTGGGGTTTACTAAACACTGCATCAACATGGTGATCAAAAGTTAATCTGTTGTCCAGTATTGTCCGAAGATACTTGAACTGTTGAACCACCTCAACAGCCTGGCCATCAATAAAAACAGGAAGGACAGGTACAGGCCTCTGGAAGTCGATTATCATCTCCTTCATTTTTGATGTATTAATGTTCAAGAAGGAGAGTACCGTGCTGATGCTGGGTCCTACACAGGCTACACAGTAGTGCAGTGGCTAGCACCGACACTTAACAAGAAAGCTCAGTTGGATCTTGGTTCAGCTGGTATGTACGGAGTTTGCATATTCCCCTGTGTCAGTGTGGCTTTTCCCTGGATATCTGGTTTCCTCCCACCCTAAACACAGTTTAGGGTGATTGTTAGTAAGTTAGTAAAAGCCTGTCTAGGCATCAATTACATTAACTATAACGTAATTTTATTTCAGAGAGTAATTACAGAAATAATTCGGTCCATTAAACAAATCGAATGAATGTGTGTGGCAGTGAGAAAAATCTGCTTGTATTGTAAAAGTGCCATATGCGGTCCCTGGACTCGAAAGGTGCTCTATAAGCATGTTGTTGTTGTTGTAGTCTTTGAGCCTTTAGCTGTTATTCATTGGTTCTTCTGTACCTCACAGAAGATTCTCTGAGTCCAAAGTCTTAATGAGTAGCCATCATACTAAACTGTCTCCATTAACGCACATCAGGTTCACATCAGCAGATGCTTCTTATGAATAGCAAATTTCTTATTTTTTAATGGTGTCTTTTATCAATCAGAGCTGTTCTAAACCACAAACTCCAATTAGCTCTTGTTGAAGCAAGTGGTCTATGAAAACCGCTCTTTATCAGGAGCACTGAGTTTTCAATGGGTGTGTTTAATAATGATTAAAGAAATTAGTTATAAGCTTTAGCACATTGTGTTTATCAATTGCTGTGATTTAGATGAAAACCAGATAATATTTTATGGCAAATTAATCCTGGAAACCAGTTAATTCAACAGAGTTCTCATACATTTTCTTGCCAGTGTATTGGTACAAATGGCTGTGTTCAAAGCAGTTTATTTTTAGATTTCAGATGCTGTAACCTGCTGCAATTTCAGTTCAAACAAAAGATAGAAATTGTGTTAATTTCAGCTCTTAAAAAGAAAACCAGAGTCAGTATAAATTAAAGTAAGTTCAGAGCTCAACAAAAGTCATGAATCTGAATTGGCTTTGATTGGACTTGATTTTGTCAGGACCTTGATTTATTTGTAGTGTATAACAAAGACAAGAGCATCCTATGGACTAGACACAATCTGCTAAGCAGTCATATTTCCTCAAAACATACGAAGCTAAACTAACATTACCAGCAAAACAAAAAAAAACCCATAAAGGATCAGCTGGAGGTCTTCAAGTTGATAACTTATGCAAAGGTATTTGAGGAGAATATGTCCATGTATGCATTCCTGGCGAAGCCATATGTACAACGCCTTCAGCCCACACGCTCAGCTGAAATCCCCCCCCCCTCACAGGCACAGTCAGAAATCACAGCCTTACAGCCAGCACCCCCACAAGAGTGAAAATGAATGTGCCCACCCCCTGTGGTGGGAACAGAGCGGGAGAGGCAAAAAGAGGAGAGAATGAAAGGACATGGCAGCTGTTCAGAGCAGCAAGTCCCTACAACGGGATTCACAGACTTTATTAGACATGTATCATGAGGATTTGTTGTAGCTTGATTGTCAGGTGCTTGTTGGCATCTTTTTATCCGAAAGTCACGTCTCAGTCATCCCTGATTTCACCATCAAATCCCAAAGTAGCATGTCTTTTTCTGAGGTTGTGTGTGGGAGTGTGTGAACTGTGGGACTGAATGTGTTTCTGCTGAGCGTTACTGTGTAGTTTGGCGAGCCACACTGATCTAGAGCTATGTCTCATTCCTCCAGCCACAGATCCTGTCAGCAGGCTTGAAACCACAAACCATCCCATGTGGAAACAAAGCCATAAAGTTGCAATAAAAGCCTCTTTGTGTTCCACACCACTGATTTCAGGTCAATCCTCTATGCTCAGTCACAGTCTTCCACACACTCACATCAGTGTGACTGTGTGTGTGTGCGTGGATGACACGTTTAATGTTTTTGTGTCCAAGCCAACAACTTAACTGCACCCGTGTTCAGTAATATCTTCATTAATGAGTTGGGTGTCTGTTGAAAGTGGAATGCAGTAGCTTCATTTTTTTTTTCAGTTAGTTTTTTTAGTCTGTGAATGCAGAAGTTACAGATTTTTGCTGTTTTATAAAATAAGCTATTGACATTCAGCTTGGTGTTTCAGTGAACGAGCCATAAAAGCTTGGCTTGCAGGTTCAGCAGAAAGCTTATTGTCAACACCATGCCATGTTTAAGTTGACCAAATTTAACAGTGCTCAGCAGGCACGGTAAGATGCACTAACATCACCAATCTGTGTTTGCTTCTTAAATCAGATCAAGATGCGGCGTTTCTCTAACCCCACACAGAAACAAGACCACCACACTGAGGTGAACCAGAACCTACTGTTCAGTCCATACTGTATTACTCTTCTAACTCCAGCACTTTTTTTGTGATGCTGGAGGAATATGATGTAGCGGATGAAGGATATATCAAGTACCCAAATTTAAACATATATCAAAATAATAAAACATAAGACCATGAGACAAGAGTATCAGTTGACAGTATGTTCCTTAAAGCCCCTAGTGTGTCTACCAGTACACTGCCTGCAGTCCATCTCATTAGTATTTGTAAAACTGTCGTCTTTGAACAGAGCAGATCTTGACTCAGTATGCAGTATTCCACCAATATTTGCAAGACTGACCTCACATGTTAAGAAATGTTTGTCCAAAATGTTGGCATGTCTTTAAAGCCAGTGTAAGAAATTCTACATGATTTCTAACCAAGAACATTTTTTGTCACATTGTTCAGAAGGAAAATGAGCCTTTGTAGAAAAAAAAAAAACAACAACCTGTTTTTATTGATTTATCAACAACTGTACATGTTTCAGTGCTAACAGCATTTGCTACATACTTTGGTGTGAATCAGGGGGGTATTTTTCCCCCTTCTTTTTTAATCATCTGGTGGTAAATGCCGACAGGATTAAGAGCACAGTGTAAAAACTAGAATTATTCACTGTCACAACTTGATTATTTCTGTTGTTCATATCCAAGTGCGCTTTCCGTCCTTCCGAGCATTTACAGGCACTGAGCATTTCTGTGAAGACAGACTGGTGTGTTGAGTCTGCCTGCCTCCCTGTCACAGTCACACTCCAGGAGTATTGATGAGATACAAAGAGTAGAGAGATTCCAATGGCACATAGTGGACTGTTTTGAGTTTATTCTGACTTTATATATATATAAAATAAAAAAAATAAAAAATGAAGCAACTCGACATCCATATTACGTCAAATTAGCTAAATCACACAGTAAGTGCCTGTTGCAATCTGAGGTCCAAGTGTCAGGCCAAATTTTACCATCCTCATCTCCCAAAGCTGAACAAGGCAGAACAAACAGGGAGATGGAAAACACAGACAGACCAGTCTACTTTTTTCTTGTTTTTATATATATACACACATATATATATATATATATACACACATATATATATATATATATATATATATATATATAAAAACACATATATACACACGCATATATATATATATATATACCTACACACACACATATATA
>JBAMYA010047531.1:0-10352 GCA_037176975.1 Arrhamphus sclerolepis
AGAGCAGTATCTCTAACACCCAACCAACAGTGTAGTCGACTTAAAAGAATATCGTATATCGTAATATCGCATCTTTTCTCATAAAAAAGTACACTTTTATTATAAAATCTTTTAAATTTTACAGAAATTGTACAAAAAAGTTCAGACGTTTCTACTAAAATTACTAAGATTTTCTTTTATAATTACTAAAACAAATTTAAAAACAAGCAAAAAAATCAAATTCTTTTCTTAAAACGATTCACAATATTCATATATCATATTTTTTACATAAAAGGGGATCTTTGTCATAAAATCTCAAATTTGACAAAAATCTTGACCATCCCAAAATTGAGACTTTTCTACTAAAATAGCCATTTTTTTCTTGAAAATCCAAAATTTAATTTTAGTTTTTTTGTCTATAAGCATTTTTTTTTTTTTTAATTTTTTTGGTAAATTTCCTAATTTTCAAAGATCAAAACTCTTCATTTTATAATAGAATAACAAATGTCACAAAATTGTAACTTTTTACCTTAAAATTCTTTTTGGGTTGGAAAATTTAAAGTTTTTGCACATTTTGTCATAAATGCTAGAATCACAAGTTTCTTGATAAAATTGTTAATTTTGCAAAAATTGCAAAATATAAAGATCTATTTTTTGCCAAATAAAAAAAATTTAATTGTTTTCATTAAAAACAAAAAAGCTTCTTTTTGTTATGAAATTGTTAATTGTACAAGATTTCCAAAAACAAGGACTTTTATTTTGAAAATGTCAAACTTTTCAAAATAATAAACTTTGCAACATCAAAACTAAGAATTAATAACTCTTATAAAATTGTGAATGTCCTGAAGTTCCTGAAACTACTGAAACTCTTGACACAACTGAAATTCCTAAAGATCCTGACACTACTGAAACGTCAGAAACTACCAAAGCTCCTAAAACTACTGAAACTCCTAAAAATACTGAAGCTCCTGAAAGTACTGAAACTCCTGCAACTACTGAAACTACAAAAATTCCTGAAACTCCTGCAATCCCTGAAACTACTGAAATTCCTGAAATTCCCGACACTGATGAAACTATTTCCAAACTACCAAAACTACTGAAACACCTAAAACTACTGAAACTTCCAAAACTACTAAACTCCTGAAACTACTGAGTCCAAAAACTCTTGAAACTACTGAAACATAAAAACTACTGAAGTTTGTGAAACTACTGAAACTCCTGAATCAAGTGAAACTCCTAAAGCTCCTGAAACTCCTGAAGCTACAAAAATTCCTGAAACTACTGAAACTTACAAAAACTCCCGAAACTCCTGAAAGTACTGAAACTCCTGAAACTCTTGAAACAAAGAAAACTACTGAAACTATTAAAACTCCTGAATCTCCTGAGACTACTGAAATTCCTGAAGTTCCTGAAACTACTGAATCTCCTGAAACTCGTCAAACTCCTGAAACTACTGAAACTCCTAAAACAACTGAAATTCCAGAAGCTCCTGAAACTCCTAAAGCTACTGGAAACTCTTGAAGCTACTGAAACCCCGAAACTACTGAAGCTCCTGAAACTACTGAAATTCCTGAAACTCTTACTGAATCTCCTGAAACTATTGAATCTCCTAAAAAATTGTGAAGCTTGTGAAACTCCTGAAGCTCCTGAAACTACTAAAACAACTGAAATTTTTGAAGTTCCTGAAACTCCTGAAACTAGTGAAACTCCTGAAGCTCCTGAAATTCCTGAAGCTCCTAAAACTCGCAAATCTACTGAAACTCTTGAAACTACGAAAACGATTGAACCTCTTGAAACTACTAAAACTCCTGAAACTTCCAACACTACCAAAGATCGCGAAACCACTGAAACTACTGAAATTCCCGAAGCTCCTTAAACTACTGAAATGTCCGAAACTACTGAAATTCCTGAAGTTCCTTAAACTACTGTATCTCCTGAAAATTGTGAAGCTTGTGAAACTTCTGAAGCTCCTGAAACTACTAAAACAACTGAAATTTCTCCTGAAACTACTGAAACCCCTGAAACTAGTGAAGCTACTGAATATACTGAAGCTACTAAATTCCTGAAACTCCTGAAACCACTGAAACTCCTAAATTCCTAAAATTCATGAACCCCCTGAAGCTGCTGAAGTTCCTGAACCTCCTAACGCTCCATCAGCCTCCACCATGGCTTTAAGAGTCCACTGAAGGAGCAGCAGATGGCTTTAATTGTCTCATCATCCCCACAGACAAATGCAGGCAAACATAAACGGATTAGGAGGTGGAGGACAATGTCTGGAGGTCTTTAGTGGTGAAAGCTCAGAAGCAGGTCACCTGCTGTTTTACCCTCATCTTCAACTTCATCACTTCTACTTCACTGGAGAGTCAAAGCCTCCTCAGACGCTAAGAAGATTAAAGCATACATCAAACTCCAGGCCTGCAGGCCACATCCAGTCCACCACTTCAACCTATCTGGTCCGTGAGAACGTTTAAAGACGATCAATAATAATGATAAGAAGAAGAAGAAGAAGAATAAATAAAGATGATCATAAACTTCTATCTACAACATTTCTGAGGAAACATTTGATTCAGTTCTGACATCAAATCATGTCAAAACATTATGTCAGAAAGTCAGGATTTAGGAAACGATTGAAAAAGATTTCACATGCTTAATAAAAAAAATGATTGTAATGATACAAAATTTGCAATTTGATATTGATATTTTCCAACCAAAAAAAGTTAATTTAAGTAGGAAGTCAGCATTTTCTGAAATTTGTGATTGTACGCAAAAAAGTAAAAAGTCTTAATTGTTGAAACAAATTCCCAACACAAAAATTTCCTTTTTATGATGTTTATTATTACTTGGTTGTGGTCACAATTTTAAAAGAAAAATTAAATCTTATTTGCAGAATTTCACTTTTTTTCCAAAAAAAAAAAGAAACAAAAAATAAACCAAATGCAATATTGCAAAAAAAAGCTTACAGTTTTACAACAAAATTGACTTTTTTTTTCTTTTCTTTTTTTACAAAAAAGAAGCACTATTATGAAATTCATCATTGTACAAGAAAATAGATTTTTTTGTTTATGAACGACATGATCTTGAGAAATTCATCACGTTATTCGTTTTTAAAAAACAGTCCACTTAGGACTCAGTAAACATTTTTATCAAACTTTTTATTTGACTTTTTTTTTTTTTTATTAGATTTTTAAATTTACTTTCTTTATAACAAAAAATGGAAAATAAATCTTTCAAAATTCATGAATTTACCACAAAATTTGTTTTTGTTACAAAAAAACACAAACTTTTTAAATTTATTTTAAAAGAAAAAAAATTGTAATTTTAGTACAAAATTTAATTTCACGATTATAGTCCTGATTTTTGTAAAATTTAATGAAACAAATTCTCATTTCTGAATCAAAAACTAGATATGATATTTAGAAACTCCACATTTTACAGCAAAATTCACTTTTTATGAAAAATGTTTTGTTTTTTTTACTTGCAGTTATAAAAGCAAAAATTGTGATTTTCACACAAAAACTTCAATTATTTAATAAAAGTCATGAATTTTGTGGATTTCAGGATTTTAGAACAAAAAGATAAAATATACAAAGTCAGCAGTTTTACAACTGTTGTAATTCTATGCCAAAATGATGCAAAAAGTTGTTTTTTTTGGGTTTTTTTTTACTAAAACAATGTAATTTTAAGTTAAAAAGTTACAATTTCGTGACATTTGTGACTGGATGATAAAAAGTTTTGGTCACTGAAAAAGAAAATGTCAAAATTTTCCAAAATTTGTTTTGTTTTCTTACAAAAAAGTCTTTTTTATTGGGACTTTATTAGAAAAAAAGAGTACAAAGCAATTTCATAATTAAGATCAGGATTTTCGTGAAAATTAAGATTTTATGACACAAAAAGTAATTTTTTGAAATTGTGATGACACAGGAAGAAAACCATGTATGTGGTTTTTCTGTGGCCCACCTGTACAGGTCCTGGATCTGGCCCTGCTGGTAGCGGCTCAGCAGCCCCCCCAGCAGCTGCTCATGTTTCCCATATAGACTTAGGTAGTTGGAGGAGGGGAGGGACTCCAGAGACAGACAAGTGAGAGTCTGCACATGCTCATAGAGGTCCAGATGAAGACTGAAGTAGTTCCCCGTTTCCACCCGTCCACTAACAATCTGTTCATCCTGGAAGTCCATGACATCACCATTATTAGAGGGTTTTTCCTGGAGAAAACCTGCAGTTCCTCTACTGACCACTAGAGTTTGCAGATCCTTCAGGTAAACGGGAGTTTTAGGAGTTTTTCAAACAGGTAATAAACCAAAAAGAGTCTAAATGTGATGGAGACTCACAGTTTGAAGAAGACGATGTTTGATGTTGGACGGAGATGGTTTGGTCACATGCAGGTAGTGAAACCCTCCAGGAAGTCTCCCTCCTTAGGACACAAGATTCATGAAATGAATCAGTACTATCAGTGGGGAACTGGTCTGATGTGAGACCAAAAAAAAACATATTAGATGTTTAAATCGAGATGTTTCAACTGAGCTCATTTGGAATTTATCAATTTATCCTCAACATGTCTTCTACTTTTTGCTGTTTTTTTTAATTTATTTATTGTTTTTTAGCTTTGCCGTTAAAAAGAACAGCAGCGTCCTCCCTCTTATAAACCTCAGAGTTGATGAACTCAGCTGTGTCTGAGCATTCAGACTCTGAAAAGTTCATTTCAGCCTGAAGGTCAAAGCAGAGAGGCTGTTTTAATGGAACCGTAGAATACCTGTTCACTCAATGCTCCAGCTTCAAGTGTGCTGTAATAACGGGGGTGTGAGTAGGGGATGTTTCTGCAGCTCTAATGCTGGCTGTGAAGGAATTCAGAATTATTTTCAACTAGACCTTGGATCTTGGGTTCTTTGTAGAGTGGTACCAGATGGTCTGCTCCAGGGAGGGCTTTGTTGTCTGGTTCCAGGGAGGAGTCCAGCAGGGTCACCAGCCTGGCCGCCAGCTCACGGCCCACTTCCTTGGAGCTGAAGTTCATGTGGGACCACTCGTCTGCGTAGTAGCGGCTGGAGAACTTAGTGAGAGGTCCGGCGCCATAGATGGCTGGGTCGCTGGTTTGGAAAGTGACATCTATGACGAGTCTGCTGGTGAAGGCTAGATGGGATTTCCTGATGCTCCTGGAGGCGTCATGGTCAACCCCTTTACTTGAGAGGTTGAGGAAGACCTGAAGAAGAAATGCAGATCAGAACCTGGAGTAGTTATTTTAAAAATACAGTAACAGAAACTACCTCTGACAGTCCACGTTAGTATCGTGGCAATTTTGTTTTTTTCATAAAACAGCTAAGCTTTGTCCTAAAATCTCAAATTTTACATAAAATTGCAACATTTATCATAAAACTGGCACATTTGTAACAAAATCACATTTTTTCCCCTCGTAAAATCACAAATACAATTAAAAAATATAAAAAAGCTAATTTTATGGTAAAATTGCAAATTTTGACAGCATAAAACTTTTTATTGTAAAATCACAAAATTCAACTACAGTTTTTTTGTTGGAAAATGACAAATTTTTGCAACATTTTGACATAAAATTTACAATAGTTGTAAAATTGCTAATTTTTGTTCTACTTTTTGTTCAAAATTAACAATCATTTCTAATATAAAAGCTTTGGATTTTAGGACAAAAAGTATGGAAAAAGGTTAATTCTCTTAAATTTACAGTTATATCAGAAAAAGTTGTGATTTTAATACAAAAGCTTAAATTTTATGAAAAAATGTTCATGGATTTTGTGAAATTTAAGATTTCATAACAAAAATCAACTTTTCTTTCCTTCTACATTTCATGACTGAGTCCAGGAGCAAGCAGGAAATCTGACAACATAGTTGGTTGAGAAAATAAAGAATAACCGTCCCTTTAACAGAAACCATATGATTTCGCCCTTTAATAATAACCATGGTGATGATGTGGACCTTTAATAGTAACCATGGTGACGATGTTGCCCTTTAACATAACCGTGGTGATGATGTGACCTTTTAACAATAACCATGGTGACAATGTAGCCCTTTAATGGTAACCATGGTGATGATGTGGCCCTTTTAACAGTAACCATGGTGACGATGTGGCCCTTTAATGGGAACTATTGTGATGATGTGACCCTTTAACAGAAACCGTGGTGATGAATTTGATACCTCTGGTTTAGAAAAAAGACTTTCATAAAGCAGCAGTTACAGGTGATGGAGCAGATTTGAATCCAGAAACAAAGTACAGATTAACTGGAAACAAAATTTGAGACTGAAACCAAAAAGATCAGAGATGAACCTGGACTGCCAAACCAGACCAGACCCAGGGTTTTATGAGTATGGGAGTGATCATCCCAGGTCAGTTCATTAATGCTGAATCTCTGAATCTAGAAGTTAGTCTAGTATAATGGAGGTAAATGAGATAAATGAGATCATCATCAAACATAAGTTCCGTTAGCTTGCAGGAGCAAAATTCACATCCAACCAATCAGGAGCTTCTCCACGACCAGACTCCTTGCGAGCAGCCCTTCATTGTTGGGTAATTTCCGTCATAAATAGGTCACCAGAAATTTACTCTGCACTGCAGATGGATAGGCTCAGCATCACTGGTGAAGGACACAGATGTGAGAGGTTCTGCTGGTCCTCTGTTGTTCATCTGGGCCAGAAGACAGTTGTGGTGCACCCAGACGTCAGCATTCTCCAGAGCCATCGCTACGGCCTCCTGCACGGCCGGGTCCATGAAGCAGGGGGTGGAGGGCTGTGGGGGGGATAGCACGAGGTGGATGCGAGATCCTCGGACCCCTAGACTCAGCAGGGTCTCCGTGGTGGTGTAAACGTCAATGCCGTTCCCATATACTATGGCATTACCTGGAGACAGATGAGGGCAGAACAGCTGGGTTTAAAAAAGGGTTTTATTAAGTCTGCCACAAAGTTCTGACTGTCCATTCAAGAGATGCTCAGATACTTGATCCTGGATCCAAACCAACAAACTGAAGCAGCTACAGACACAAATAGTTCCCACATTTTCAGGCTGAAATGGTCCCAGAGTTTCTCTGACTGCCACAGAGATGATGTATGAAAGCTGGGGTGCCATGTTAAAGTTACTGTTAAAGGGCCACGTCATCACCATGGTTACCATAAAAGGGCCAAATCATCACCATGGTCACTATTGAAGGCCCGGTTTTTATTTAAATTTTCTATCATAAAATCTCAAATTTCATGACTTTTTTCATAAAATTAGAAGGTTTTAAATTAAAATCACATTTTTTATTTGTGTTAAAACAAGCAAATTAAAACTTTTCCATAAAACAAAGTGAATTCTGTTGTATAATGGTGAATTTCTCAATATCACATTAGATTTTCATTTAAAAAAGGGGAATATTCATCATAAAATCTCTAATTTTACAAAAGTCAGAACTTTTATCGTAAAAGTTAGTTTCTAACAGAATAACAATTATTTTCTTGTAAAATCACAAATTTAAACAAATATTTAGAAATGCTAACTTTGAGGTAAAATAGGAACCTTGAAAGATAAGACTTTCCACAACCAAAACTTTTTTAGCATAATCAGAAATGTAACAAAATTATGGCTTTTTAACTGAAAATTACAATTTTTTTCGTTAAAAATTTGTCAACATTTAAACATAAAATTATAACAATTGTAAAATTGCAAATTTTGTATAATTTCAACTTTTTGTCCTGAAATCTCAAATTTTTGTTCTAAAAATGTAAATTTTATAAAATGTTTCCGGTTTGGTATTATTATTTCTGTATTAATAACTAAATTCTACATTCAACTGTTAGAACCTACACATGATTTCACGTGTTATCGTTGAAATATGAAATACAGTTATTATGCCGTTGTAATGTACATTCAGTAATGGCTTTCCTGATAATTATTTGGTCGCTCAGAAAGCGGTGTCATAAAGAGATCCATCCTGAACTACACAGATGAGAGATGCAGCTAATTAACCATTAATTACACTGGGACACTTCTAATTAACGACTGCTGCAGGTGAAGGCATCTCTAGTTACCGTCCTGGTCAATGAAGTTGGCACAGAGCCAGCGGTGAGCAGCAGTGCAGTCCTGGACGTTGTTGAGGGTGAAGAGGTTGGGGGGGACAGTCTGCAGCTGGCTGACATCCATGCCGCCGGGACGCGGGACCTTTAACATCACAGGACACATGACAATGATATCACAGCTGATCAGTCCAGGTCATAGTGATCAATAAAACACCAACAACCTCTCAGAAGGTGTTCTGAAGTGATCAAACTGTTATTTGAAAAACTTCCTCAGAACTTCTATTGAGCCCGGTGCTCTCACCTGGTACTGCAGGCCAGTGCAGAGGACCAGGTGATGGTAAGGAACTGTCTCACCACTGGACACCAGGACATGTTTGGACTTCCTGTTGATGCCCACCATCTTCCCTGTCACAACACTGATGTAGGGACGAAGGGGGACAAGGGCAAGGTCTCTGCTGCTGTACGCATGACTACAGGAAGAAGACATGAAGATGGGGACATAAAGCTGCTAATATGCTGAACTGTAGTTCCTCTACCAACCACTATAGGCTGAAGTTTCTCTACTGACCACAAGGGGCTGCAGTTCTTCTGACCACCAGAAACTGCAGTTCCTCTACTGACCACTAGAAACTGCAGTTCCTCTATTGACCACTAGAGTCTGCAGTTCTTCTTCTGACCAGTAGAGACTGCAGTACTAACCACTAGAGGCTGCAGTTCCTTTACTGACCACTAGAGGCTGCACTTGTTACAGATGTCAGTTTGGTGGCATTACTTGAAATAAGGATGTTTGGATACATTTGATCAGAATGAATATATAGTAACATTCATGAGCATCATAAGGTAAACAGCTATCTATGATTAACATAAGGTGGCTGTTTCTAGCTGGTTCCTGCTGCTTATTCCACCCATTTGAACCCACTGCTATTCAGGCTTCTGAATTGCAGTGGGTGCAACTTTTACCTTTAAAACAATCTGCTGTAGTGTGGACATGGATTTGTTTCATTTTTTACAGAGAGGGAGAGAAAATGAGACTCCATAACACCATTTTCCATTTAGTTACCTTGTGGACAAAAACCCGACATCCTCGTTGTCGCAGTCGCCAGGGAAACCATGGGTTGAAATGAGGGTCAGGTTGTTGAACCTCAGGTGAGGGCTGCAGGACGACAAACAACACCAGCATGAGAGCCTTTCCAGTAGCTCAGCGTGGGCTTTCTGGGGAAGGATGAAGTCCTTCATGTGCAGACGTAAAAGCATTCTGACTAGTGATAGCAGAAAAACAGAATATATCAGGTGGAACTCTGGAAAGATGAATATGAAATCAGCTGGTGGAGCGAAAGAAAAAAAAGGAAAATGAACTCAAACATGTTCTGTAATTTACAAACGCTTAGTGGATCAATTATACTGTAGTTCTGTGAAAACCTCACTTTTAATCATGGTTTTTCATGTAAAACTAGATCATCTGATAACATGATCACATGACATAAACCATTTCATTATTTATCTAACAAAAATGTAGCTAAAAAATGGGGAAAATAAATCAATACTGGGCAATACTAAGTCTATTTTGTCAATCATCACTATGGTTACCGTTAAACGGCCAGTTACTCTTTATTTAAAAGTCCCTGGAACTTGGTTTGTGGTAGAAATAAAATAAAGTTAATTTTTGTACTAAAATCTCAAATTTCACAAAATTCAAAAATTTGAGGCTTTTGTACTCGAATCATACATTTTTCTTGTATAAGTGCAAATTTTTAAAAAACTGAATATTGATGTAAAAATCTAAAACATAATATAAAATTAAGAGTTTTATACTGAAATCAGTACTTTTTCTTGTAAAAATAGAAATTTAAAATACTTTTGACTTTTTATATTAAAAAAAGCTAATTTTGTTGTAAAGATTCAAATTTTGTAAAATTAAAACACACATTTTATCGTCCAAATAGAAAAGTTACAAAATTGTGACATTTTAACTCAAAATTACAATTTTATTTTTTGAAAATATCAACTTTATGCAACAGTTTGACATAAAAGTAAAACAGTAGTTAAATTGAAGATTTTTTTGTATAATTTCAACATTTTGTCCCAAAAATCACAAATTTTTGTTATAAAAAGGTAAATTTTACAAAAATAATAAGTTTTGACAAAAATGATCAACGTTTAGTTGTAAAATCTTTTTCAATTGTTTACTAGGCGCTGCAGGGTGGCTGAAAGGAAATGGAAGAAAAATAAACTCATGATTAATTATGAAATATTTTGGGAACAGCAGAATATTTACAATAATATATTGAAAATTACACTAAATAATTATTTTGCTACATTCATTAATGACCACAAAAATAACCCAAAGGTCCTTTTTGGTA
>JBAMYA010047532.1:0-10349 GCA_037176975.1 Arrhamphus sclerolepis
AAAAACTCCCTCATGGGAAGAAACCTTGAGCAGAACCTGGCTCTTAGGGGGACCCTCCTGCCAAAGGCCAGCCGGGTTTTTCATGTGTCTGATATGTGCAGATCACTCAGTCTGAGGACGAGTGGATACAAAAGCATGCACAAAGTGGTGCAATGCATTAAAAACAATGCGGTATGCGGCCTTAGCGGTAATAGAAGAGGTTGCAGATGTGACTACAATCAGAGTAGAGCAGAGTAGAGTAGATCAGAGTAGAGCAGAGTAGAGTAGATCAGAGCAGAGTAGATCAGAGTATAAATAGAGTAGAGCAGGGTAGATCAGAGCAGAGCAGAGTAGATCAGAATAGAGCAGAGCTGAGTAGAGCAGAGCAGAGCAGAGTAGAGTAGAGTAGAGCGTGTGTTCAGAGACAGAGGATTTGCTGGAACACGATGACAACTGGCTCATCAGCCGCTTTAGGTTCCCGAGGACAATCCTCCTGGAGCTGTGTGCAGAGCCACAGCTGGCGTTGGAGTGCAACACAGCGAGGAGTCGGTTTCCCGAATGCAATCGGAGCTGTCGACTGCACACACTGCTATAAAAGCACCATCACATGATGAATTTGAGTCAACAGGAAAAATCTTCCTTCGATCAATATACGATCATATGTGATGTACAACCGTGATGTGCACTGAGCGTGTGCTGCCCCAGTGTCCCCGTCTTCACAGCATCATCATCAGTCGCTGGTTAAAGTTAGTGAGTTGTTGGTTTTGCTGGTTAAACTGCAGCTTCAGATCTTTCTAACAGCCCTGATTGTCTCTGTGTGTAAAATGTGAAATCAGGCTCACTTTACTAATTTGCAACAATAGTATGTAAATGGTAAATAGATTTCACGTATAGAGCCGTTTCAGCTGTGCTGCTACAGCTCCAAAGTGTAAAAACAGCACTAACTGTGCCCAACTCTGAATGTTGGAACCACCAACCTTCAGGCTAGTGGTCAAACGCTGAACCACCTCATTATCTTTTGTCTTCATGTGGGCTTCTCTCATCTCATAACATTGACAGCCTTACACACACACACACACACACACACACCTGCTTTTCTTGCGTTTGTTGCTTAGGACAGCTGCCAAAGAGCACATTTTTGTGCGCCGCCACTTCAGAGAGCAGCACTTCCTGTTTGCTTTTGGTTAAAGTTATTTTTTTTCCCTGTTCTACTTATTATTTTCTTCGCTTTTCTGATTGCGCAGAGAGGGGAATCGCAGGGTGCAGGACCCATTTACATATGATGTGCACATTTATATGGGGGCGTGGACAGGGAGGGGTCGGGTACTCAAACGTGCGCTCAATTCCACATTGATTGGGATGTACAAAGAAATGTTCTTAGACTCCTGCGCGCCAACAGTTTTGAACATTGGGATTTTTTTGTGCGTGGGAGGGCATCTTGGATTTGGCGTACGCCATGTTTCATGTTTCAGTGGCAAATCGACGCAAGTCTTTGTACATGAGGCCCCAGGTCACTCTCCATTGCCAAACGTTTGCTTCCTGGTGCCTTTCTAAAGCTTAAAATCATTGGTCTACCCCTAAATCAATCACTAACGTTTAGCGAGGATGTTTGTTATGTGCTAGCGCAGCCGTCTCATACTTCTGATGCAAACACAGCCCTCCATACCAGAGAATATTCAGTTCAGGGCTGCTACATCATTTCCATTCAAAAAATTAACTAAATGCTCATCTTGTTGTGGCTTTAAATTGTGATACTGGCGATCTTCTCCAGGACAGAGTGAATAGCCTCCTGTATATGCGTGTCCACCACCATTGTAGAGTCCTACAGTTTCTAACTGATGCAGCAGCCATGCCTTTCTGCTAGTTGATTGGTTGTTTTTTGACTGGGAGTAAACTGAAAAGAACTGGGCTTTCCCAGGCTGGTGAAGTGGAATATAATGGAACAGAATGGTGAGGACCAGGCCACTGTGTTGCAGCAGATCTGAAGATGCTGTTCCCCCAAACAGATGACTGATTGAAGTCTCCACAACAGACTTCTAAAAGATCTGAAACATCTGACTGCAAACACTGAGGGACCTCAGCTTCCTTAAGCAGTAAAGTCTGCTCTGTCCCTTCTCATAAACAGCATCAGTGTTGTGTCTCCAGTCCACCTCCACCTCTTCTCCTATGACAGAAATAGTGTTTGACACATATGTGACTCTCCTAAAATCATAACTGCAGAGTCATCTGAGTATTCCTGCAGATGACGGGACTCTGACTGCTGCTGGAAGTCTGAGTGTGTACAGAGTGAGGAGGAGTGGTGAGAGTCCAGTCCCCTGTGGAGCTCCTGTGCTGCTGAACATCTGTTCAGACATCCAACCATCAGTCTCAGCAACTGTGGTCTGTCTGTCAGGTAGTCAGTAATCCAGGTGATTGTGGAGGCGTCCAGCTGTGTCCTCTGGAGTTTCTTTCATAGTAAAGCAGCTGGATGGTGTTAAATGCACGGGGAAAAATCAAAGATCATATCACATGATCCAGATAACTTTGGCTTCATTAAAGTGTTTGTATGTATGTTTCTTTTGTTTTGTTTTGTTCTTTTTTTGTTTCACTTTATAGTTGTGTTCTGCATCTGTTTGTTTATGCAAATCTGTGATCTGTTCAGTAATCCTTTCATGGCTTCAAGTCACAGCAGTTGATTAAAGCTTGAAAGTAAACACAAAAATGTACATGCCTAAACCTAATCCGAAAACAAGTCCATGTTTAATAAATATATTTGTGGATCTTGTTTTCTTAGTCTTTGAATAGTTTGATAGTTTCCTTTGTGACATTCAAAAAAAAGCCACATCTAATACGAACCCGCCACTTATCGATGTTTTATTATGATCTGACTCAGGCCTGACCCCATGGTGCCTCCATTTTCAGCTGGAGGGGCAGATCTTGATCCTTTTGGGTGAGTTGTGTTATCTTTCCTAACAAATGTTTCTAATCATTTTCCCATTTGTGCTTTAGCTCAGAGCTGTTTTCGTCTTAATCTGGGATTTGGGGATGAACTGTCAGTCCACACGGTAACAAACATCAGTGGATTACTGGCAGTCATTCGTCCAGGCTCTTCGTGTCAGCAAATACCAGTAGAGAGAAAAGACCTCAAAAAAAAAAAAAAGCAGCTTAGCTGCACACTCTGAGTCTATGTTTAGTCTTAACATTAATTTTACATGTCCTCCAGCTTTTATTAATGTCTCCTCACAGGGTTTGGGTGGAAAGGATCTACATTAAGAATCTTGTCTTTGAGCCCTTCAGACTGAAGGACAGTCTGAACCTTTCACATTCAGTTTTTCATTGTCACCATTACAGATAAATGCTAAAGTATGTGTTCACCCTTGAATAAATTTCACCACCATTCAGCATGACTTTTTTTTTTTTTTACAGTTTGGGATCTGCTGTAGAAATTAAAGCACTGTTTTCTTTTCTTGCAGTGTTACTTCAGTGATTTAAAGTTATTTACAGAGACTAAACTCTTAAATTTCTCTTAAATCCTTCCATTTATTCACTCTTCTTCCCCCCTTCAGATCTCGTGGTGGTGGCGGGATGATCGTCGACCCGCTGAGGTCAGGATATCCTCGCTCTGGCTTTGACCCGTCTAGCGGGATACCAGACATCCTGCCTCCTGGAGCCGTTCCCCCAGGGGCTCGCTTTGACCCGTTTGGGCCCATTGGACGTCACAGACCAGGGTGAGACACACCTCTGTACCTGTCCTAAGGTACTCAGTTAGAGCTCCATAGCTGTCAGGCCAAACTGAGCGGTTGAGTGTTGACTGAGGGTTTCACAGCCTAGTGACTGCAATGCTAATGAGAGTTTTCTGTATATTATCAGCTCCAACTCTGTCAAAATTGATATTACTGAGTGGTGATTGCTCAACTTTCTTTAAAATAGCAAAACTGGCAGTTAGTGGTCCTCCAACTATCAGACCTTTGTCTCAATCCTGAAAGTGAAAAAGGCCTGACTTAATTAACTGTTCTTCCTTTATCTTGTACTGCATCTCTGACATAAGTATGCCACTTCAGGTTTTTGTCATCGTGTTATCAGCAGGTCTGAAGTATGTCTATGCTTGAATCCATAATCTCATTCAGCCCCCTCTCACAGACCACCAGTCTAATATTCTTTTCTGCCCATTTTAAGCACCGATCTACTTCTGTGCGACTTTTGTTAACTCATACCCTCTCTTCCTGTCTCTCCACCCTCTCACTGCTCTTGAGGCGCCGGTAGAGTCCAACATCTCTAAAAACATGGTTTATGAGTCCTCTAGCTGCTACCGTTAAATGGCATGAGTGAGAGCGGACAGCGGCGTAGTGGAAATACCATGGAGCCAGTGGAGCGGGTCTGTCTCGGAGTCGACTCGGCTGGCTGACTCACCCGGTGACTGAAACAAACGAGTTACGGACTTGCTGAGTCAGCAGTTTGCACCGGCGGAAACACCACGGACTGATGTGGTTTTGCCGAGCTTCACTGCAGTCACTGATTTAAGTGAAGAATAAACCGGAGCTGTCGCCAGCAACAGGAAATGACATGCATTTTTCAAATGACTGTAACTCTTCAGCCGTTTACGCTATCCACATAATTCCAATGGATTCTGAAAGCTGAAACCTGCAGCTTTGCGCTGGTGCTTTTGAGGTTTAGCTTTTGTTGTTATATTTATTTTTTTTGTTGTTGTCTTTATTTATAACTTTAGCACATTCCTAAATTGTTAATGTTGCATTTTATTTGTGGTAGAATTTAAATTACAAAAGAAAAAAAAAAGGAAA
Organism: Arrhamphus sclerolepis; assembly: GCA_037176975.1. Classification (NCBI taxonomy): domain Eukaryota; kingdom Metazoa; phylum Chordata; class Actinopteri; order Beloniformes; family Hemiramphidae; genus Arrhamphus; species Arrhamphus sclerolepis. The sequence goes on from JBAMYA010047532.1 coordinate 4,758, forward strand.
GTAAACATGGAGGGATGGTCAGGGGGCACTGGCAGCACCACCATGGTCTCAAAAGCTGGGGAGAACCCTGGATAGTAGCTGTTAGTACCTCCTTTCTTTAACACCTACTCAGCTGGGGTTCCAACCGAGCTGAGGCCCAAAAGCACAACGTCACCGGCCTGCAGGCCACTGATTGGTCAGAGAGTGACGTCACCGGTGAGTCTTGAGGACGACTCCTTCAAGCCTGCCATGTTTAAAAGCAGGGACCAGCGACCGTGCGTTACATTTCTACAAACATGCTTCTGTGAGCTTTCAGACCACCTTGCTATGACGACCCGACCCACACTGAGGCGGTGCTCAGGTGTAGTGGAAAACAACCGAGACAAGTACAATCGAGCAGAGGGGAGTGAACGAACACTGTGAAATAGAAAAGCACCTCAAATGCTGCTGTTTATGGAGGACCAAAACTGACATAATTAAAAATAAAAGCAGAAATATATATCTTTTATTTTTCCATTTCCTTATACATGCATTGTCGTCAAAAAATATATATATTTTGTTTTTTTCCTATTTATATATATATATTTGTTATACATGCATTTTCATCAAAAAAAATATGATTGTTTTTTCCTGTTCATTATACATGTATTTTCGTCAAAATGTATACATATACATACATACATATATATAGTTTTTCCTTTTCCTTATACAAGCATCTGATGTTTTACATTCCCTCATCTCCTCTTTTTTCTTCACCGTGTGCATTTCTGCCTCTTATGCAAATGAGGAGGGCTGCCCTTCTTGGTCCTCTACTATTGGTCAATAAACAGGAAGGAGCAGATCGTTGTGCATGCCTGCTTGTGGCCGTTTCAGGACAACGCCATATTTGAGATGAAGTGAAGACCTGGATATTTGCTGCCCACTGATGCTTTGGAATCGTTTTAGCTTGCAGGTGTATCAGTCATGGATGTTGCTGAACTTTTTTGGGGTCAGTGAAAGAACAGTTCACCACCTGATGCAGATTATGTTATTAGCTAAATACATGTGTGACCACGGTGAAGTTAGTTTCGGGTTGGACGTAAATAGATTTCTTGCCTTGTGACCAACTGAAACAGAGCTAATGGTAAATCATGCTACTAGAGAACATAAGTGAGGTACAGTAATTTTTTTAAATAAAAATTGAAGCCGTTTTTGATTTTTTTGTGTAATACAAGAAATCTGTTTATATTTGTTTCTCTGGAGTGTTTGGTTCGTAAATTTGTTGACGGTCCCTAAGTGAACCACTGTGAGAGGAGCGAGCAGCAGAGCAGCAAAAATTAGAGCCCCTGAATCGGATCAACAGTGAGCTAGACGCCACCAACTACATGGAAGTCCAGGTCTCCCAACTGTTCTTGTGTGGTCCACAGACTTCTGCAATCATCTGAGACGTCTCTGCTGGGACTTCCTTCCTCTCAAATATGGCGTTCTCCTGAAACGGCCACAGGCAGGCATGCACAGTGATCTGCTCCTTCCTGTTTATTGACCAATAGTAGAGGACCAAGAAGGGCAGCCCTCCTCATTTACATAACAGGCAGAAATGCATACGGTGAAGGAAAAAGAGGAGACGAGGGAATGTAAAAACAGATGCTTGTATAAGGAAAAGGAAAAACAAAAAATTTATATTTCTGCATTTATTTTTTAATTATGTCAGTTTTGGTCCTCCATTGATGTTGACATTAATGGACTAATTGTCTACCTGAACGAAGGGAGTCTTGTTTAGCCTAAAAAAGCTTTTTCACAAGTTGATGATAGTCACCCTGTTTTGTCTCAGACGCGTTCACTGTCAAACGTCTTACTGTGGTTTTAAGTGGCTCATCAATTAAATGTAACAGACGAATGAAAAACATGAAGTGTAATGGTTAATGTTGGTTTCTCACACGGTCGTGGTTGAAGTGGTTTTTGTTGTCATCGATGAATCACTGCTCCCTGCTGCCCTAATGGGAGCTTTGTGGACACACAGTTTAAGTCTGTCCAAAAATTTAATTGAGGTGAGGCAATATAGATTTTATTTCATTAGCTGCGTTCTGGAACTGGTGTCATTCATCTCCAGGAAGAGACATAAAATCCTGTTCCCCAGTTTCTGAAAGCTTTCTCTGTTACCGTGACAACACCACGATAATGAATCCAATGTGTCTGAATGTATTTTCTGTTTTTCTTTTTTCAGGCCGGATCCAGACCACATGCCCCCGCCTGGCTATGACGACATGTTCATGTAGTCCAGAACGCCTTCTGCTTGCTGACCCAGTTCAAACCTGAAAGTCTGTATTTTCTTCAGTTTTCTTAGGTCAACGTTTAAGGTTGTTTTGTTTTTTTCTTGTTGCTCATTTCACATGACAAATAAAAGAAGAAGAAAAAACAAACTTGCGCTGAAATCCTGCTAATGTTTTAAAACTAGTTTGAAATATACATCAGTTTAAAGATGTTTTGGATGTCAATTAAAACTTTATCTTGACTTAAATAAAGCCAAATACTGGCAACTCATCAAAAAGTAATATTTTGTCTTTGAAACTTCTGCAGCAGCCACATATTGAAGCGTAGATGTAAGTTGATGTTCAGGCATCTAAAAGGTTTCATAGATTCTCGAGGAAGCCGAGCACCTCACATTCTCCTACTAAACAGTTTCTTTTTTTAAATCGAGTTAAAAACTGCTCTCTTTTTTTCTTTTTTGACTATTTTCTAATTCTAGTGGATGTAATGGAATATAGATGTTTAGAGTTGTTTTTGTTAGTGTGGTTGTTGATGAATTATCTGCTGCCAAAATACTCTAATAAAAAGCAGTATTGTTGCCATTTTGTGATTCTTTTATTAAAAAAACAAAAACAAAAAAAAGACTGCTGTGAACCTGACTGCTGATGGAAGGCAATAAATAATTTAAGACTTCCTGCTCCTTTCTTATTCTTTTGTTATTAATTTGTTTTGTCTACAGGCAGGTGGAGCTTATCTGTGATCTATTTTCTTCTGTCCAGGCAGTGCTCCTATATGATACATTTGATAAATAAAAGTTATATGCATTTCACAGACAAATGTGCGCCACACTTCTATATCAAAGTAAAGAAAATAATTTGGTCTTTCATTGAATATTTCCAGCTCATCAGTGGCACATTGATAGAAATGTGTTGTTTTCATTTACAAAGAAATATTAATTCTGTATATTCTTTCAATCGTGGTGAATTTATTTAGGGACAAATGTCCACCCTCGTGTTTATACTTAAATGAACCATCTTTGTTTCTTATCTCTTCTAAAAGTATTAAATAGTCAAACTGATGACTGCCACCATGAAACATAGATGATGATGCAACAGGACTTTGCATATTTGAGTGGCTCAAAAATATATAACAGTGAGTCAGTAGCAAAATACTGACTCGACTGCAAACTTGATGGGTTTCTATCAGCTGCAGCGCTGCTTCAGTTTAGCTCTTAAGGGTCAAGCCAACTTTATTTATAAAACACAAAAATTACTGACTAAAGTGCTAAACACACACACACACACACACATATATAAAATGCAATGAAGTAAGAGACACAAATTGAAAAACATAACATCTACATCATAACATCACACACATCAAACTAAGTTTTTTAACCTGCATCTGGTTTTTTCGTTCCTTTTCTTAATTTAATTTTACTTCTGATGGCACAGCATAACTAAAGAGCATGTAAGTAAAATTATATTCTTAAGAGATGTCTGCATGTCCAAAGACAACATTTTTAAACTTTTCTAAATGTTAGCTGAGTTGTCTTATGTTGTGTCAAACATTAGCTTACCTTGGCGTCAGTCACTGGAGGCAAAATTGTATATAAAAGGTCCAGTTTAAAATCCACATGTTGATTGCTCAAACATACGTTAAATTATGTGTTAGATGATAAATAATATATTAAATACAGTTTCTTATTTGTAAATCCTTTTTGGAGGGATTTGTGAATATGGAAAATAGGCAATAACTTATCGGCAATGTAGAGGGAGGACGGGAAAAGCAAAGCACACAGACATCAGTCTTGCAAACCTTTTTTGTGACTTTGACTTGTGTGTGGTGTGTGTGTGTGTGTGTGTGTGTGTGTGTGTGTGAGTGTCCATGTGCATATTGTGAATGAATTATCCTCCACCCCTACCGATATTGTTTTTGAGATTGTATAACCTGCTACTAGTGCTCACTGATTTTGCATGAATGCAGTATGCACTATGTAGTATATAGTATTTTGTGGTATGTATTATGTACTGTGTAGCATGCAGTGTGTCGTATGCATTGTATAGTATGCATTATATAGTATGTAGTGTGTAATATAAATTATGTATTATGTATTATTTAGTATGTAGATTGCAGAATGCAATTTGTTATGTAGTGTGTAGTTTGCAGTATGTGGTATGCAGTAAGTAGTATGTAGTGTGTAGTAAGCAGTATGTAGAATTTAGTATGCAAACAACTGCCCAATCTGCAGAAAAATACACAGATGACATTCCAGCTCTGGTACATTTACAGCATTAATCTGAATGCTGCATCCCACGCTAGTGGGACTGTATAGAAGAAGCTTGGACACGCAGACGCACACAGAGGTCGGAAATGTAGATTATTGAATGTAGAAGGTAGTCAGCCTGGTCAACCAGGAACGTAAAATGAATTAAGCGATAAAACAGCGGTTTCTGACAATTCGCGACAGATGCTGATAATTTATTTCCAAGTTCACTCAGACATTTAACATGAAGCAACAGGTTATCATGGCAACCAAGTAACACGTTTCTAGTTGTTTTGAGTCATAAAAAAATAAAATACACACAGGAAGAGCTGTTAACTTTTTCTACCCATCCATCCATCTATCCATCCACCCATTCATCCGTCCATCCATCCAGGCATCTGTCCATCAACCCATCCATCCACCTGTCCGTTCATCCATGCATGCATGCAGGTTCAGGTCATGGTGCAGCAGCTACCTGGGCAGGTAGCCCCAGACCTCCACCTCCTCCTCCAGGCTGGTAGCAGAACAACATCACAACCTCTGAGATCTAAAATCTCTCCACATGTCCTGAGTCTGTCTAAGGACCTTGTCCCAGTGAGACAGACCTGAAGCCCATCCCCAGACAACGCTCTACTTCTCCTCCTCTCAAGGTGGAGGAGCAGAGAGTCCTCTGGTCCAGAGTAGGAGGTCAAAGATGTCAGCAGCAGAGGAAAAAGGGATCATACATGACAACCACTGACCATTCTAATGTTCTCAGGTACCAGTTCTGAGAGCTGGAGTATGATCAAACTTTAAAAAACAGTCCAGAGATGAAACAACTGTTTACTAGAGCTGGAATCTGGGTCATCAGGTCTCAGACCCACCTGAGCCATTAATTAACCAACAACAACTAAACCAGAGCTTAGCTTCAAAACTGAGCAGGTGACAGCAGAACATTTTAAAAGCAGAGAAGAAAACACTGAAAAAAGCAGTCTTTATCTTTAAAAAAAGAGCAGCAGTTATTTAAAAAAGAAAAAGAACAATTAAATAACGCAAAGAGGAACCAGTCATTGAAAAAGCAAAAGAATAGCAGTTATTTAATTGTTCTTTTTCTTTTTTAAATAACTGCTGCTCTTTTTTTC
>JBAMYA010047533.1:0-10349 GCA_037176975.1 Arrhamphus sclerolepis
AGCAACAGTGTGTGAAGATTTACAGAAAATGTTTGACATCTGTCATTACCAACAAAGGCTATATAACAAAGTACTGAGATGAACTTTTATTAGTGACCAAATACTTATTTTCCACCATGATTTGCAAATAAATTCTTTAAAAATGAGACAATGTGATTTTTCTAGATTTTTTTTTAATTTTGGCTCTCATAGCTGAGGTATATGTTTTTATGTCTATGATGTTTGTTTATATCTTCAGTGTGTACGTGTGTAGTGTGGGCATGAAAATAAGGATGTGTGTGAAAATTACCTGATTTTGTGAGTTTTTATGTTATTGTTGATTTTATTATGCAAAGCACTCTGTGTTACAATGGTATAAAAAGTGCTATATAAATGAAGATTTGATTGGTACCTATGATGAAAATTACAGGCCTCTCATCTTTTGAAGTGGGAGAACTGGCATAATTGGTGGCTGACTAAATACTTTTTTGCCCCACTGTATATATATTTTTTCAGCTATTCTAAACTCCAGTTTCTTTGTAGTAGCGTTTGTGTGTTGATGTCCAGCTGCCACTGTGGCACTTCAGAACTTTGCATTGAATAGTTGCTTTATTACTTCATCTAAGTCTCGTAAAATGAAATTACAAAAAAAGACAACTTTAGAAGAGGTATTGTCCCCATTGCAATCATTCTGGCAGCTTGGTGGTTTGGTGGTTAGCACTGTTGCCTCACAGCAAGAGGGTTTCTGGTTCCATACCCCCTCCACCCCAACCCCCAGCCTCTCTGTGTGGAGTTTGCATGTTGGCTCCAGGTACTCCACCTTCTCCCACTGTCCAAAAACATACTTGTTGGGTTAATTGGAGTTTCTTAATTGCTCTTGGGTCTGAGTGGTTGTTTGTCTACATGTGGCCCTGGATGTGACCTGTCCATGGTGTATCCCCCCCCTCCCCATGACCCTGCATGGGTACAGATAATGGGGAGGTCATAGTGAGAGGACACTGGTGTGTTTGGCTACCACTCCTCACTCTGTAGCATCTTTGAGGGTCTTGATTAAGGCGTTATGTGCAAGAGTGTAGGAATCAGTTTAACATTGGGGGAGGGGGGTACATATCTGAAACCTGACTGATCCATGAATAGTTTGAGCAGAAATATGTCCTAAATTAACTTCACTGCAAAATATTCAATAAATTTTATGTGATCTGTTCATTTCTTTCTTCTTTTTTCAAACGTTTCTTGGAAACATAGTGTAGTGCACACCTATATTAATGCATGTATAATATATGTACGTATATGTTTTATGATCTTCAGATGAGGGGAACCACCCAGAAAAACCTCTTCTCCCTCCTCCTCTTGAACAAAATGTCTTGAGTCTTTAGTAAAGCAGAATGATGATGTCATTCCAGGGCTGTATGCTAACTTTATCAGATGGTAGCACTGGTGCTAGCTAGCTAAATATAGCAGCAGCTCAAAGACAAATCTAGTAACGCACAGGTGCAGGTTTAACATGTTTTATTGGTCAAAATCCATTTGATGCTGGTCAAAAATGCATTTATGGAGGCTGACTGGTAATTAAACTGGTTCTTTAAGTAACAACTTTATGACATGGAAAAAAACCATGAATAATGTGGAAAAACAAATTATTCATTTGTTCATGAATTTAAAACACAAAAATGTTTAGTTGTGATATTATGATTATACTCATTAATGTTATCCCTCTTACTAAAACCTTAAGTAAAAAACAGCTAGTAAAATATGCCTACTGACTTTAAAACTCTATACAGCAGTTTGGCCAACGAAAATAAAGTCTAAGCAACTCCACATGATTCAGACAGTTCAACAGTTTGGCCAATAAAAAAGAAAAAAATCTTCATTTAACTTCACAAACTGGAAATATTCACTTATGGTGTAGGTTTGATACATAAAATACAAAAAACATCAGCTCTGCTTGACGGAGGACTAAAGATGATCTACCTGATGAGGTCTTGAACTTCCTTTCTCAGATGTCATCTAAAAGTGTGGACAAACATCAGATGGACAAGGGGCCGTCCCATGCCGTAAACAGCTCATCATTCACTGTCAGATATGATGTGTATTAATCTTGTTAGTGTTTCCACTTAAGCCCCTGAGGTGGCTGGCGAAGTTACATAAGCATACAGAATGGCAGTCAAACATTTGTGCAAGATAAAGAAGCCCTTGAAGCTGTGAATCCACCTGTAAGTTGTTTGTCTTCTCTCAGCAAGCTCCCACACGTTGTCAAATATCCAAGAATGGACAAATACTGCAAGGTGTTTACAGGGGCTGGAGCAGGAGCAGTTTTCAAACGGGGAGATTCGTGCCAAAGTCTGACCCCGATCTTTTTGATTTGGACAGACAAAAAAAAAGTTTAAACAGCAGTTTAGCTCTGTCATTGCTACAGCTACATTCCTGTCTAAACAGTCTAACATTGTCCTTGTTTACTGACAATACTGACAAACTTTTTATTTATTTATTTTTTTTACCAGATACAATTGTACCATAATTTTCAGAAAATAATTTTCAGATCATGTGGTGGTTTTGTTCTCACAAATTTAAACCATTCTGGAGAATACAAAATAACCAGTGTATTATCTCAGAGTGAGGGATAAATGAATGTTAATGTTTCATATTGCTGCAACATTTAAGCCTTAAAATAACCATCCAGTATAGAAATTGTCGCAGGAGTTGCAAATATCTTCTTTTTTTTCTCCAAAGGGGCTTTAAAAGTAGTAGATATGCCAGTCAATCATTGTTTTTCACTTGAAACCTTCTTGTCAATCACTTTTTTGTAACTTATAATTTTGTGTCGTCTATAAAAAGATGGATGTGGTGTGTGTTGTTTGATAATGCATTTGTGTGAAGTGGTACAGTGTATGTTAATGAGCGTATTGTGGTTTTGTGTTGTGATGCTGGATTTAAACACCCAAATTATATGATAGCTGTAGAAGTGGGGGCAGAGAAACATAAAGCAGTGATGTTGACCTCCAACACTTTCAGCAAGAACTGATGACCATGACCAGTGACGAGGCTGAATCACAGTTGGTGCTGGTGTGTTGGGTCAGGGTCAGACATGAGAATTCCACCAGTACTTTGGATTCCTTCCCCAACCTGTCAGGAACCACCCAGCTTTGCCAGTTCCCCCATGGACACAGGTAAAGCAAAGGTGACCATCCACCATAAACCATCCAGACCAGACCATTACCAGAACACACTTGCAGCAGTGAGGACCCGGTATAACACCATATTTATCAACATCCCAGTTTGCATCCAGAATTTTGCATGATAGGTGGACCCACAGTTTGCGCGTCATTGACTTAGAGTGATTGTGCAAATGGAGGTAGGTGCAAACGTGTTGGAGACGCCGTATTTAAATGAGGGTTTAGCATGTTGTTTCTGGCCTGAACAGCAGAGCTCCACTAGTATGATCCAAACAACTGAACCTGCTCTTCAGGATTCCAACAGCAAGCTCCTCAATATTCCTTGCATCTTATTACTCCTCATATGCTTTTGTTTTTCTCCAAAAAATATGAATGAATGTGACACATGCTCTTATTTCTAATGTAATAGATTTTTTCACGAAGGATTTCAAATTGACCCTCCAACAATCCAGCCATCTCCAATTAGTAGTGACGCCTTTGGTATCACAAACACGCTGCACATTCAAGCTCCTATCACTCTGAGAAATGCAGCGACGGCAAAAAAAAAAAGAAGAAAGAAAGAAAATCCTTGTTTGGTGTCATTCAGCGACTGCCAAGTGCTTGGAAACCTAATCACCCTGGCCATCTGGTGCCACATGATGTTAGGGACTTCTGACAGCACATCTGAAAAACGGGATTGGGAGCTCCCAGCTGTAACAGCTATCGTATACTGGAATGACACAGGTGTAAAACATTGTAAACTAGAAGGGAGTTCTGTGATTGTGGCTCCTTCTCATGGCTCCAAATCCACTCTGAGTTCCTCCAACAGGTTCAAAATGGCAATGCTGAATCAGTGATATGGTTTAATGATCGTTTCCTCATTCACTTCAAAAATGTTCACACAAGGGTGAATAATGCCTTCTCTACGTCTCCTTGTTTCTCCTTCTTGTGTCAATAACCACAGCCATGCGTGCATAATTACGCATGTTGACTGTTTGCACGTACTTTTGAAGTGTCTGGCCCATAGTGTACAGTTTTCCAAAACAGCATGAAAGTACTTCTGCTGGATCATCACATGTTGAGTGTTTATTACTTGACTCCAATAAGGCATTCAGTTCTGTATTTTAAACTTTAAATCCACGACTTTCTTGAAGCCAAAACATAACTTTGCAAGAACATTAATCTTAAAAAGAAGAAAAAAAAAACTGTTACAACAAAGAAACAAACAATTTGAATGTTATGTGTGTGGTAAGAAGTACAGTTCATTAACCACTTCTACTCACCTAGAACGTTGAATCTAGGGACTGTTTTAAATCCCTGTGTATAACCTCAACAAAGCAAAACCTCACCAAGCTCTGATGTTTGTGACTTCCACTGAAGTATCCTCAGAAATTTAAAGACAGACCTACAGGAATTACAGTGGTATAAGGAGAACTGAATTACAGGACTGTCGCAAATGCAGTTTTCAGGTAAGATCCACAGACCCAAACACAGGCCTCACAGCCAGGAGTAGTCCACGAATAGGCCTACTTTTATTAAAAAAAAAAAAAAGAAAGCAAAAGCACTGCTAGGGCAGTAATGTCCAACACACAAAACAAAACAAAACTAAGAAACAAGGTATCAAAGTAAAAAAAACAAAAACAAAAGAAAAACAGAACAAGGACAAAACAAGAACCAGGGTCCTTGTGCTCGTGGGGAAGAATAGAGTAAATAGTGCTGAAAGTGCCATTTTCTGGACCACAATCAGTTCATCAGCTCAAAAACTGAGGACAATCATTTAGAGGTTATTATTTGTTGATCCATATTTGAGCTACAGATCCTGATAATGCCAAATCTAATGGTTTTAATCCCTTAGGTTTTGTGTTGTTTGGGCCTTCAAGTAATAAGTTCATCTCATGAACCTTCTACATGCTCTTCTTTCACATCCTGGAGTGTCTAATGTAGCTGGGCCTCATTCATGAAACGAGAGCAGAACAGATTTGTGTGGAAGCTGTGAGCAGAGTGACAGTTAAGTGTGTTAGTATTCATGAAAACGTGTTCATGGTATGTAGTTGCTGTCAGTCTCTGACTTTACAACCCTTATATGGACAGTTATTCTCACTATATACAGACATTTATTTTAAAAATGAGAATCTTCTTCTACCCTTCAGGGGTTGCCAGAGTGAATCCTCTGTCTTCTACATCCGCTTTTCTCACAACTACATGTCCATTTTCACTACGTTCATAAATCTCCTCTTTGGTCTTCTTTAGGCCTCCTGCCAGGCGGTTCCAACCTCATCACCTCCTACTGATATATTCATCCCTCCTCTGTAAAACGTTTATCTTCGTGGACATTTTGCATATTTAAACCCCAGATTGTGTCAGTGTTTTCTTTGCATGGACTTGACCGACACCCGCGCAGCGACTCAGGCTGTCAGAGCTTACCAACAGTGTCCTGAGGCCGTGATGGACTCCTCATATAACAGAAGCGTTGCAGATGTTTGCTGATATAAAGATATAAATCTTTTTCTTTTTTTTTTCCTTCAGCCTCACTTCTCACAGGGAGCGTTTCAAAGGCAGAGCACTTGTCAGCGCTGGATTCATTTGACCACAAGTTTATCCAGAGGTTTCCAGATTCACCCAGCTGTCGTCGCGCCTCCTGGGCAGCGGTTTATGCAAATGACTGAGCTCTGTGAGCGCGCTCCCCACCTGCGATCACTTTTACGCTGCATTCTTGAATCCACAACACATTTCTTGTAAGGAGGAGATTTATGTACAAATCTACTCACAGGTTTTCAAAGATTATATGCAAATAACTTTGTGGAGTTTCTGGATCCATCAATGCTTAGATATAGAAGTGGAAATCAGGCTTTTTTCCCGCTTCAAAATAAATGATATTTATAGAAGATTGTGTACGGCTGTGACTACCTTATTTCTGCTTTTGAAAGTAAATCATTTCTGTCAAAACATATATATGGCTGCCATTTAAACTTAGGAGGACTATCAGAGACAGTTTAGCCATATCTCAGCTATCAAACGTTAAAACGAGTTAAACAAATTATCAAATGCATTTTTGATGAATTTTCTATGTAAAGAAAAAGCAGTTATTTGGATTATAGGTGGCTTCACGTCAGTCATCATGATCTCAGTTTAGGTGTTGATCATTATTCCATTTTAAGTTTGTTATCACATGAAAATCACTGTGTTTGTTGGCATTTTATCCAGAGGAGCTTATGGAGTTTTAACTCTACATCAGCAGCTGCAACAGTAATGTGTTAACGTTAAAATGTAGAATAAAGAAGGAAGGCAAAGCGGCACCTGCTACACGCTTTCTTTTATATTCTTGTGACTAACATAAAGATGCTGGATGCAGACACAGAGGAACATTGAACTGGGTGACTTGGAGGTCAGAACCTGGTCAGGACCCTGTCAGGGTGAAGAGTGGCCTTTTGAGTTCAAGTGGATCATCATCAAAAGATGAAGTGACCAGGAACAATAGGGCTGGATGCATACACACACTACTCAAAAAAAAAAAAAAAAAAGAAAAAGTCCACTAAGCTCAACTACTGAAACTTTATTTGCACTAAGACAAAACCACCAGACAGGACCAGCCCCTCATCCAGAAACCCATGTCTGGATCAGGGCTGGATGTGAGTCAGTACAGCTCAGTCATAGTTGACAGTAAGAACAGCCCTGAATCCAAGAAGCTGGAACTTTATGGAAAATGAAAAGAACAACCCTGATATTTACATTATTTACTACCAGCTTCACTTTGTTTGTTTTGTGTATCGCTGTCCTGTAAATCCCCGAGTCCCTGATGATATAATGTGAGAAGAGGAAAGAAAGAAGAAAGGAGAAATGCTGAATGAAAAATCCTGAACTGCAAGTTATGTCAACAGATGATTGTAAAATAATTGAAATGTTTAAAAAATCCTGATCTTCAAGATTAGAACACCTGTTCTGATGTGTAATTTCTATGGGTTTTTTTTTTTTTTTTTTTTTTTTTTTCATTTTTGCTTGCCAATACAGTTAGACTTTAAAGAAATGTGGGATTTCTCACTGTTTCTAATGTCTGGTTTTACTGAAACTGCTGGGTTTTGTTGTTGTTTGTAAAATAAAGTGAGTGCAGCAACTGCAGACGTGTTGGCGCTCTCCCCATCTGCCAGCTAAGTATTTAGCTGTTAGACTATAATCCTGAACAGCTTCAGTCAAGACAACTGGAGGCCATTTTGTTCTGGTTGCTGTTTCTCCTTCATCAGTTTCAGGTTTATAAGCTCCTGAAGTCAAACACAGCTCACTGAGAATTCCTTCACTCCTTCGTGTCCCCGAGTCTTCTGTAGTTATCGTTTACCTGCCTTTGATAAACTATGTTTTTACTATGAAGCTATGATTTTACCTTGGTGGATGTCGGGGTGCATGGTTGTCCAAGCACCTGGGCAGCAGATTCAAAGCTGCATTGTCAGTGTGTCATATGTGAAATCTGGAGCCACCTCCTTCTCCTTAACAAAGGTGACATCTCATACTCCTCCTTCAGTCTGTCTTTTCTGTCTAAAACGTGTACATTGTTTTCCTCCCAAGAGCTTCCTGATCCTCGAGACAACAAGAAGGTTCTTCTATAGCTCCTCTCTGGTCCGAGAAGCACTCAAGTCACTTTTACGACACTAAACAGCTTTCTCTCACAATATGCTCTCACACACACACACACACACACCTACACACACACACACACACACACATAGTCGATCAGTTTTCAGTTTAGACTGAAATATTGTAACAATAATACTAATATTACTGAAATATAATTACTGCTATAAATTAAAGTAGATTAGATTGATGTACGTGGCTGATTAAGCATCCTACCTGAGGGTGTTTTGGCTTGAAACGGACTGGGATGTTTGGTCTGAGTTTCTCAGACACTCCAATCACATGACAATGACAATTTGTGTTTTGTCATCATTTTCATTTCCATGAATATATTTATTTGAATATCTCTCAAAGCACAGGTCAAGGAGGAGGAGTTGCAGCGATCTACTGCTCAAGCCTGTTACCCAGCCTGCATTGCAACTCATCTCTCACCCAATGAGCAAATCATGGGAATCACTTCCAGTTGTTGATTTGTTATTGCATGTGAGCCTAGTTCTGTTAGCTAGCCTCAGTTTGTTGTTGCTATGCAACGTAGCGCCGTAAAGTGATCTGAACGGCTCTACTGGCTGAAGATGACGCCTCAACGTCCTCTAATGTTGTTGTCGCATACGTGACTGGAGTTGTTGCATATAAAGATGTAACCGCGTTTCAGGCCACCTTACCATGAAGGCCTCGCCCACATCGAGGTGGTACCGAGCTGTAATGGAAACGACTGAGAGCGAGGCGAGTCGAGCTGAGTAGTTACCAGAGGAAAAGGGCCATAAGTCACACCTGGACTGGTCTGAGCGCCAGATAATAGTTCCTAAAAATAATCACAGAAAACACTCAAACTGATATTTATGATGATGACGTTATATTGTTCTGCATTAAAATAGACTTCACGAAGCTGGAAAAGTGATGTCATACCGTTTAATCTGGAAGAATGTCATACAGTCTGGAAGATTGATCTTTTAATATGAAAGAGAGCTTAGTTTCTTTCAGTTTCTAGTTTATTTTCAGCACTGATGCCAGCAGGACCACACTCATCACATTTTATTTTCTTGTTATATTCATTTACACATCATCATGTCCACACAGGCAATTAGAAATAACCATAGGTTTGATGTTTGCAAGAAAGGATCATGTGCCTGTTTATCTGCTGAAGGTCAAATCACACATTTTAATACCAAGTGAGATTTTTCAAGACACATTACTGCAGCATTTGACCTTATTGTTCTATACAGCGTCCAGGGTGAGCATTAATTATGTTGTAACTGTCAATGACACATGTTAAAGAAACTTACAATAGTGGCTGTTTAAAGTTTAATGGACTAATGGTCATTTGGAAATGCTTTTTAATTTCTTTTTGTAGCCACATATATAAAGTTAATAAACATAATTTATGCTTAACTTCTTTAAAACCAATTCCACAATAATAATGACAAAATATTAACATTCAGCTACTAAAGCATTATCGTTAGTATTATTATTATTGTTTTATGTGGCTTCACAATCACTAAACCATTTTGTGCAGGTAAAACAAAAAAGAACATTTGAATGGATGGTTGTACATCCTCAGGTCGGTGCAGAGACACGGGGAGCGAACGTTCATGGACCAGCAAAGACCTGATATACGCAGATTCAAACAGTCAGGACAGACTACCAAAATAAAACAGGAAGTTAACAGAAACAAAACCACAAATATGAATTGAGTCTGACAGTAAACTACAATCAACAGAAGTCACCTGTTTCAGACTCTGGAGTCTCTGGAGGTTGGAGCTGTGATGGATGTGATGCTGCAGATGCTTGTGTCCTGGGCAGCAGCTGGATTTAAACATACAGCTCATCCACACTGTTACATCACTGCAGTACATTTGTTTTACGAGCATCTGAATTGAATTAATACCAAGGTTTAACTGCACATGTACAGTAGTGGTGGTACTACTAATAATAATAATAATGATAAAAACGTCAACACTTAGAAGGTAGAAGTGTATCAGAGATGCCCGGGTTACATCTGGGCAGCAAGCAAAAACATGCAACAGAATGCATGTTTGCTGCAGTCTGCAGACTATAGAACAAAGATAACAGAAGTATTTACTATTTCCTAGATAATGCTACGTCTCGTTAGGCTGCAGCTGAACACGTCCAGCAGCTTGACATGAGGAACGTTGGTCAGAGTTTCAGCAGAAAGTAGAAAGAGCTCAAAAACGAAGCAGCAGACTTCACACTGACATGATTCATAAATCATATTATTATTTTCTAGTGTTGACTAGTTCAAACTAAGCTAGTTGTTAGTTAAGCCTCTTGCTTCCTTGGGGAACAAGGGCCGCAACAACACTCTTCCAACGGATTCGGTTCTGGCTGGTCCTCTTCAGCTCGGCCCATGTCATTCTGGCAGCCTTCGTCTCAGCATCAATGCTTCGCCGCCAAGTCTGCCTCGGACGACCCACTTTGCGCTTTCCTTGTGGATTCCATTCAAGAGCCTGCCTGGTGATGTTGGATGCAGGCTTCCGCAGAGTGTGGCCGATCCAGCTCCATTTACGTTTCTTGATCTCAGTCTCCATTGGGGTTTGGTTTGTTCTGTCCCACAGTTGTTCGTTGGAGATCTTCTCT
>JBAMYA010047534.1:0-10349 GCA_037176975.1 Arrhamphus sclerolepis
TTGTGTGAGTGTGGGTGTGTGTGCATGTGTGTATGTAAAATTGTCTGTTCATGTGTGTGTGTGTGTGTGTGTGTGTGTATGTGTGTATATATGTATACGTATATGTATGTATATATATATATATATATATATACAAATATATATACACACACAAACACATATATACACACATATACATAAGTTTTAATAGTTTTACATATTTAGAGAAAAAAAACAACCCTGCTCATTAATTGTTATTGGGGTAAAATATTCAGTTGTGATATTGATTTTAGGTCATATCGCCCAACCCCACTTCAGATTTCCTAATTACTAGCAAGCTTTGTCTACATGTAGACATAATGGGAAGTGTATAAAATGTACATAATGGACAATATCATTTATATTTTGTGCAGCAAAAGTGTGATTCATTAGCATTTTCCCACAATATGGACATTATGTGCAGCATACAACAGGCATGGCATGGCAACTGCTGAGAGCCCCTCTTTCTATACATCCCTCCTCCCTTCCATCCTCACCTCATCGTTCCTCCCCCACTGGGAGGACATCTGGTCCCTTACCAGACCTGCCCTCCACTCCCTTCCTCCCCTCCTTTCAGCATCTCCTCCCATCCTCTTTACTTCTCTTCATGTAGTGACTCACTTACACAAAGCTGCAGAATCAAGTGATCCTCAGGATTTCTGCTACATCAATATATAAATCTTCATGGAAACCTTTTTTGAACCTCTTCTTTTTTGTGCCAGCTCTTCTTGCACATGTTTGATCTGACCATAAAGCTCTAAAATATGCTGGTTGAAATCGACACACAGGGCTTTTTAGTAATTTAAACATTAACTTAGACATTATTCATTCATCTGGGCATTTTACATGTTGAGCATCGGTTTTACAAAGATACACAGGTTCAGTACCGGTGTGACATCTATTTGTGGTTTATTGAATGTCCACCATCATCGCCTTAATGCATGGTCATCCAAACTGATGGCCCTGTAAAGCTTAGATGCAGGTCTCACAAATGATTACTGTCAAGCCTGAAGGTTCAAATCAATTCTCTTAAGAGCCACCCTGCCCCTCTTTTCTGTCCTAACCATCACAATAGATGGGGGATAGAAATGGTAAAAATTGCTAACAATTGTACCCTTTCTATTCCCCACTCCATTAGTTGGCTATAGAAAATAGTTGTTAGCCAGGCATTAGGTGATGTTAGTGTGTTTGGTACCCTGTGAACTTTATTAAGAAAAGCCAGAAACAGTGCAGCATAACAAATGTTTGTACTCTTTGAATATGATGCAGTGCTGGATTTTCACTGTGCATGTAATTTAAAGAGGACATTAGTATCAAAGTATCAAAAAGCTGCTACTAATGCAGTGTGTTCTGAGTGGTTTGCACCCACACGCAGATCTTTTCCCAGAGCTTTCACCGCTTTGTTGCATAAGAAGCAGGTAAGAATCAGAACACACATTTTCAATGAAAGCAGTACCCCATCCTCCCATCCATTTTGATTATACAGTTTATTTGAATATTTTTCAGATACACACTAGTTTGGGTTATCTTGTGCTTTAGGCTTAAATGTTGCACATCCCGAACCTTGCAAACACAATGGATGTATACATTTATGTATAATGTTTTCTGTCAGTCGTAGCAGTCACAATGTTGTTTTGTTGAGTCAACAGCATGTAACTGGGTGGGGTTATCAGGTCCAGTTCTCAGTTGGTTCAGATCATATCTTGAAGGCAGGATCTTTGTTGTTTCTATTTGTGAAAATAAATCTGAGCTAATTTCATTGACCTGTGGAGCCCTCAAGGGTCAGTTGTTAGACCACTACTGTTCAACCTCTACATGCTTCCCCCAGGTCAGATCATATGTAACAGCAATGCTGCTTATCACAGCTATGCAGATGACACTCAGATCTACTTGGCTCTTTCACCAACTCTGGTCCACTGGTCACTCTGGTCCATCAGACTCCCTCTGTCTTTGCTTGGAGCAAGTGAACATCTGGATGGAATTAAGCTTCCTTCAATTAAATCAGGATACGAAAGAAATAATTCTACTTGGTAATAAAATAGAATGATAGTTGTCACCAGCTTGAATCCAGAGGGCTCAAGATAAAATCCCAGGTTAAAAATCTTGGAGTTTTAATTGACTCAGACCTGAACTTCAGCAGCCACATCAAGGCTGTAACTAAGACAGCTTTTTAACACCTCAAACTAATCTCCAGAGTCAGAGAGCTCAAGTCCAGAGCTCATTCATGCCTTCATCTCCAGCAGACTTGAAAACTGTAAAGCTCTTTTATCTGGTCTATGCAAAAAGACAATTAGACAGCTTCAGCTCTGAGATCTTTAGGTAGCAGTCAGCTGGTAGAACCTCCAGTTAGAACCAAACTTCATCTTGATATCAAACATTCTCCAACTCTAAACACGTTTAAAGTTCAACTGAAAACTCTGCTAATTTTCCATGCCTTTACTTAGTCAGTTATTGTTTCTTTGTTTTTACTATTCTTTATTTTTAATCTTTTTTCTGTTCAATTACACATTTAAATTGCTGTTGTTATTATTATTATTATTATTATTATTATTATTATTATTATTATTATTATTATTATTATTATTATTATGTCATCTTAATTTCTTTGTAAAGCACTGCCTTTGTGTATGAAATGTGCTATAGAAATAAACTTTCCTTGCCTATCATAAAAACAAAAATGACAAAAATTCCTTTTTTTATCTTGAGTTGTTTTTTTTTGTTTGTTTGCTTTTTTAGTGAAAGAGAAGTCACAGACAGCTGCAGTCTCTGCAGGGAGGAGGAGCTAACTGAGCATGTCAGTATGAACACACAGTTGCAACAGTCCCCAGTCTCCCCAGTTTCATTTGTTTTGCATCTCGCTCCGGTTCTCCCAGCACCTAACCATTTGAGGCACATGGAAGCCTTTCCTGAATCTGGAAATTTACTCATGATAAAAGATAGTTTTTCCTTTCCACTGTCACCCAAAGCATGTTAAAGTTAGGACAGATGATTGAATTGAAGTGAAGACTTAATGCTACCTTTTGGTTTTCATTCCATTTCCATTCATCATCTGTTCATTCATTGTTCAGTCATTTATTTTCTATATTTTTATTGGAATTGGCATTATGCAAAATCAGTCATGAGAAAATTGATTCAGTTGACTTATTATGATGAACTGAATTTAATTTGACTATAATTAGACTGTACTGAATTTAATTAAATTGTATTGAACTTGTTTGCTTTCTCTATAAATAAGATTGAGCTGAGCCCTTCCATCTTTTTTTTTTTCTTTATGCTCTGTTCTCTTTTTTCCTGAAACTTCCAGCTGAAAAATATTCTCAAATTTGTTCAACTCCATAACTGTCAGGCCAAAATGAACAGCCTCTGGCCAAATATAAAAAGACAGTCTCCTGATCCTTTCTCCAAGACAAAGCCCATCTATCCAAACATATATATAGTTCAGACTCTGTGAGGCTGGAGCCTCTCCAAGATGCCACTGGGGGAGAGATGTGATACATTCTGGACATTGTGGTTCATCAGAAGCTAAGCCAAAGTAAGATTAAAAAAATAATTTTTCAAATTTCACCCACTGAAACTAGAGAACAAGTAAAATCATTATGTCATTAAGTCAATTAAGTAGTTTTTCCTAAGGCTGATTTAAAAACTGCTAAATGCAGAGCCACCATGTAGGTTAATAATAAATGGGTTTCAGTGCCATGCCCAAGGAGATTTCAGCACTCAGGAATGTGTCAGGGTTGCGGATCGATCCATCAACCTTCAAGGCTTCAACCTTTCAGGTGCCCCATTGACTGTTCACGCATTTTGGGGATGCTTTAGGTATTTGTACAACACGTCAATGTTCAACAGATCATGAATCAGGGGTTTCATCCAGAGTCATACAAGTGAACTGACGGCTGTCAACTGTTCTGTGACTTCTGGTGAGGATGTTTTCTTTGTGATTGGCTGTGCGTCCCGGAGGCAGGCCTGGGTGGGTGGGGAGCTTTAAGAGTCGGCTGCCTTCTTCCAGTCCTCTCTCGGAGTTGAGCAGCGCACAGCAGCTGACACGGAGGTGCAGGAGGAGGCGGAAGAGAGCCGAGCTCATCCCAAAGTTTCAGGCTGCAGATGTTCGGACGCAGGAGACATATGTTTGACACCTGAAGCAGGTTGGTGCACCATGACGAGGGAAAATAGCGACGCGCGTAATTTCGGGTGTTTAGAATGGTAATAAGAAATTCTGCAAATTTAAAGCACAAATCTGTGTGGGCTTACTGAGACATCGCGATGACTTGCATGTCACAGTGCCCTTTGAGTTTGGAAGTCAGTCTGTGGTGCCGGGAATGATTTGTGCCAAACTTTCCAAGTTATCCTCTCGCTACAGATGCGTCTGTCCTTTTGCAGCCCGGTCCAGTCTGCCAAAGCACTATTAGCTGATCACAGTCCTTCTGCCAAAGAACAGCAGTAAATGCTTCTGTTGTCTTGGAAATAAATGAAGGGCTAGAAATCGAGAGTTTGATGAGTCAAAACTCAAACGTTCAAATGAAATAAATGAAGAAATTTAATGGGAAACCAAAAGCTAAAACATATTCTTGATCTCAGAGACGGTTTTGTTATTTAGTCTCTTGCAACTGTTGCTGCAATAAAAGCACACGTGATTATCCTTTTTCTCCAATTAAAGGACTAATGTCAGATGAAAGAGTATTAGGATTATAATCATGTTGTCTAAACCAATCTGTTTAAGTGGATATATTTAAAACTTCTTAAAAGCAAACAAACAAAACAAAAGCCACAACAATATGCAGCAATGCACCATGAAATAACTGTGACTGTACTGTATAGAATTCCTATTCCTCCTCAGCCCTGAGCAAGTCACCTTCAGGAAATGTGGATCAAATTATCATGCTGAGATACGGAGTGTTTTTCCTCCCCTCCAGCCACCTATAGATCATTACCATCACACAGATGCATACAGCTTGCTGGGCGCTGGTGAATTTAATTTTGAAGTATCATTCATGGTAAATGATGTGAATGGAATTTCCTTTTTGGTCTTTCTGGTTTGCATTTGATGCTGGTAGAAAACTGAGCCATCAGTCCATCATTAACACACTATATGTGATCAGGTCCTTGGTGTTATCATGTCATTGCACGTAGTTCTCCACCACTGAGGTGTGTCATTGCACTCGGAAATCTGTGCCCGGCATTGGATGGACCACAGCCTTTCTGGCTCCTCTGATCAGAGTCGTCTCACATTACACTGACAAATGTTGAATAATTCACTTGTTGGCTGTAAGGAATGATCTAACTTTTGGTATCTGAAATGTGATGGAGGTCTGGGTTCTCCCTCAGCTTAATGAAAGTTGTAAGAACACTAGTCCAAGTGTCTGCAACATGCTGTATATCATGTTATACCTCCACTAAGGGCAAGAGTAACACCTTATAAACCAGATTAGGCAGGATTGAATTTAAGGAAACTAGGTGATGAGATGGAGCCTGGGCAAAGGAAGTTAGATTTAGGTTCAGATTGCTTTCTATTTAACAGGGAAATGAGGTGATTTCCTTACTGTGGGATGACTTCTCTGAATGCAACTCTAGCTTTTCCAGGTTTATTTTTAAATAATGTGGAAACAGGCAGACTCAATTGAGGATTGTGGTAAGTTCATGTATTTGCATTTGAGCATTTTGGGGATGGTAGAGACTGGCTGCATCTGAAGCTGGTGGGCTGTACTTATTGTATTTAATGCTGAATTTAACAGATATTTCAATTAAATGAGGTGGTGCACTAAGGAAAATCAATCAATGTTTAGTTTGAAAAGTTTAAGTTGTGAGAAATTATAACTTAAACAATGCACAAACAACATACGAAAACAAAAGGAAAGCTGTAATTTAAGATTTGAACACGTGGCTTCCGTCCGTTATTAATCAATGTCACCGTCTACCTATTCAGATAATACACACCATGTGTGTTAAGTGCTGATTGACAGGAAGCAGACAATGTCATCATGTAATGACCTGTAATGAGAGGAGAAATGGAGACGGGAGAGATAACCAGGGTGGGATTACCTACAAGCCCTCTTCACACACCTTTCAAGACATACAACATTACAGGGAGCACATTAGAGAATCAGGTTCTCCACTGCACACCTATCTCACTATGCCACTGCCGATCTCTTGTTATTAGTTGTGAAATCTGATATCATTTACTCTCTACTGCACACCAAGGTGGTTGGTTTATTACATTGTTCAGCTTTCATTTAAAAGCAGCTGAGTGCAGAGGTGAAGTCACTGAAGTGTCTTTGCACCTCATTCTGACAGCTATAATTTAAATGTCATGCTGTACAGTTCTGAAATAGCTTTTTTTATGTGCAAGTGTGGAGCTAGAAATTACCTGCATGTTTTGTAGCACTTCAGCGTAATGCCCCAGAAATAATAGCAGTGTTACATTGAGCATAGTTCACTTTGACTGTATATCATGTGGTACCACAGCACATGGGGGTAATGGGCATTGCACTTGCTGAGCCACCACCTGCAGAACCACCAGGGAGGGGGACTGGCTCTTTAGAAGAGACAAAACAAAGTCACTGTAGCTTTTCAACCTTGGCAAGTGGGAGTTAGTTTATCCCGCAAGACATTTGCTGAAGATCAGCCATCAAATATTAAACTGACCATTTATCAGTCTTTGGTATGTGACTCAGGGC
Source organism: Arrhamphus sclerolepis (assembly GCA_037176975.1). Classification (NCBI taxonomy): domain Eukaryota; kingdom Metazoa; phylum Chordata; class Actinopteri; order Beloniformes; family Hemiramphidae; genus Arrhamphus; species Arrhamphus sclerolepis. The sequence goes on from JBAMYA010047534.1 coordinate 6,690, forward strand.
CCAGGATTTACTGTCCTTGCTCCACCTCAGATCAAAAAGCACCACCAGACAACACAACAATCCCAAGAACAAGTCTATTACTTTATTTATAAATACCTCAAGATTAATGTCCAGTACATTTATTTGAAGAAAAAAAATCTGCTGATAGACAATGTAAGGGGGTAGTGTGTAGATAATTGCTCTTTTCCTGCTCTAAAAGACTTTGGCCTGGTATAGAGAGCGTTATAGGAGCCCACACCTCAACTCCTTTTAAGATTAATAATCAAATCAACTGACCAGATTACCTTTGCTTCGTGAAGGCAACATGTCCAAGTTTTGCTATGACTTTTCTTATGTATTTAATCCTTGCTGGGACTCTTAACTGGTGGCTTCTGTAGTCTCTGGGGATCAGAACATCAAGCAGCACCCTGCTGAGCAAAGTTATTTCAGTCTCAGTGTGTGAGTCAGCAATGTCATTCAAAACACTGAAAGCCCCTTTAAAGAAGAAGAAGAAGTAGAAGAAGTTGATCCAGATTTACTAGTCGTTACAGCCCAATACTGTGTTTTCACTTTCTTGGGTGGGGTGTTTACGCCTCACTGACTGATTGAAGAGCATTGTTTTACATCTTGGCTCACAGTTGTTCTGACGTTTCAGGTCATTTCCTTTAACTGTCTACAAGAAAGTTTTTGACTTTTTAATACTGGGGGTTCTGAGCAAGTGTTGTGTGGTCAGGCCATGTAATATATATGGCCTTCGATGTGGGCTGGTTGGCTGGCTAGCACAGGCTCCGTTCTGTCCCAGTGGACTTGACAGAATGTCTGCCTGATAGAAGGAAAGTGCTGTCTTCCGACTTTAGGAGTGCTGACATATCCATATTGGCCCTCGCATACCCACACACCTCCCGCTTTCATCTTGGCCAAATCTCATCCCAGTTTTTCTTATTCGTCCTTTCACCTCCATGATTATTTTTCCCTTCCTCTTATTCCCGCTTGTATTTGATTGATGCCACCCGACCCCTGGTGCTCCCTGGGTGACTGCAGAACTCTGCTCTGTCTGAATGCAGACACGATTCATGGGAATTTAGCATTCTGCTCACCACCTTTCCTCCCTGCTTCTGTCCATTCTGTTGCTCTGTTTTCACCTAAGTTACACCTGTACCTGTCCAAGTCTCCTATTTCGTCATCATTCATCTGACCTTCTCTCGCAGGGTCTTTCCTGGTGGGGTGGATCAAACTGTTAGCTGTCATGATTGTTGCTTTGACGGCGGCAGGAGGCCTTTCAAGGTGAACTATCTGATTTGATTGGCCATGTCAGCTGTTCTTTTACACCTGTCTCTCATCTGATTAGCCTTTTTTTCAAAGATGAACACAAAGAAAAGTCCACTTGTACGCTTTGTTCTCCTCACTGCTGACCTGCTGCCTCTTGAGTACCGGTCTCCTTTCATCCTCATCCTGATGTGAATATTTCATGTTCGTGATTTGTAAATTAAATATAGGATGGATTTGGCTGGGTTGACTTTATTAACATTGACTGGTGGGACAGAAAGGATCTTGGTGCTGATTAAAGGGATAGTGAACAGGAAAGAAAGGTGGGCTCCTGTGCTGCCTGTCAGAATCCCCGAGAGCCTCGCTCAGTGAAGTACTTAGCTGGAGGTGACAAATGTTGTTTGAGGCTATCTTGCTTTTGAGTCAAATGCCCCAAGGATTTCATAAGAGGAAAAAAAAAATCACATTTATGGCCTAAAGAGTCATGACTTGGTGAAATAAAATTCACTCTGTGAGTCTGTGAGTTTAATCTTTTTATGTATGAAATTTTTAGCCGCTGATACTTTCCATGACATTTCTTTCTTTCTCAATTTATCTATAGTTGGAGGGTCTTTCAAACATGTGAAATGTTGTGTCTACTTTCAAACCTGTGATCTCCATACTATAAGCACATAGTGACACACTGGGATGAATGATAATGGACACGAGTCAATACCACCATCCAAATCCATAAGTTTCAACATTTCCTTTATTTTTCTGCTCCAAGACAAATATATGTATTTTTTGTAACCAATATTTTTCAGTAGAGGTTCTATAGAATTCTAGTTCTGTGAGCCCTTACTGAGAGCACTTCTTTATTATAGTTGAGTATTCTTACTCAACACTTTCGGCCAGTATTTGGCAATCCAACTCTGTAGTGGTGGATAGATGCAGAATAAGAAGCCTTTATTATGCAACAAACAAAGTTTTATTTCTTCCCAGAGGCAGCAAAAACAGCGTCCAGTCATTTATTAACTGTCTGCATCAACCATTGCTCATCTAGACGTACGTCTGGCTGTGGAATTATCCCTGTCGTGATGTAGTTTCCCATGCAAAGCGACTACAGGCAGTAAAATGTTGCCGCTCATGTGAACACCCAGACGAAGAGCTATTTTCTTCCCACTCCTACACGACACATAAAGGTTATCCTCAAGGTCATTAAAGGAGAAAAGGCTGGCTTCACCAGTAATGCAGAACATGCTGTAACTTCTTCTTTTTGTCTTCACACAACATAAACAAAGGGTATCGACAACACGCTAGTATTTACAAACTGTTCATTTAAACTTAAACTTTTGTGTTTTGTTTTGTTTTTAATTTTAAATCAAAATGTGCTTATAGAAATAGTCTACAATTACTATTTATTACAGTCCTGGAAAAAAACAAACTTCAAAATTCACCCTTTTCAAATTCTAAAGGTTTTAGCATCAGAACATAGTGTAGAATTAATTGGTATTTAACACATCTTAAATGAGGTAAAAAAAACAAAACAAACAACCTCAGATGAAAAGCGATACATGATATTGTGATGACTGCTGAAGGAAATGCAGGAGAAATCAAACAAAGTCCTATTATTTAAACATAAACTGTTAAGGTAGGACATTCTACAAGAAAAACGGAGGAATGAAGGGGAGCAGAGAAGGAAAGAAATGTGTAAGCCCAACGAAGAGCACAAACAGCAGAATGACAACGGACTAGCAGGGGAAGGAGGTAGACATGACAATGCAAAGACACGGGCTGATGAGACACAGATGTGAATAGAGAAAAGAGACAAAGAAGAGAAGGCAATGAGGTAAAGAGTCAAACAGGGAAGGAAACCCAACATCCTTAAAATAAAATACAAAACACACAAGAAAACCAAGATCAACAAAAACACATAAACCACGAAAGATACAGGAGTTGGACAATGAAACTGAAACACCTGGTTTTAGAGCACAATGATTTATTAGTATGGTGTAGAGCCTGCTTTTGCGGCCAATACAGCGTCAGTTCGTCTTGGGAATGACATATACAAGTCCTTCACAGTGGTCAGAGGGATTTTAAGCCGTTCTTCTTGCAGAACAGTGGCAAGGTCACTACGTGACGCTGGTGGAGGAAAACGTTTCCTGACTCGCTCCTCCAAAACACCCCAAAGTGGCTCAATAATATTTAGATCAGGTGACTGTGCAGGCCAAGGGAGATGTTCAGCTTCACTTTCATGTTCATCAAACCAATCTTTCACCAGTTTTCCTGTGCGTATTGGTGCATTGTCATCCTGATACACGGCACCGCCTTCAGGATACAATGTTTGAACCATTGGATACACATGGTCCTCCAGAATGGTTCGGTAGTCCTTGGCAGTGACGCGCCCATCTAGCACAAGTATTGGGCCAAGGGAAT